>MU787296.1:30467-41168 GCA_026770625.1 Nicotiana glauca
CAAGAAGTCAAAATAGTTCAATCCTCTATTTCATGGATTGCATGGCTACTTGCTCCCATTTTTCTAAATATTGAGGGTTTATTAAATGCAAAAGTGATGTTGTTCACTTGTTTTTACAAAGAGCAACTGGGTAACATCACTTTTCGTCTAAATCAGTGTCTTAATTTTGTTTCGAGCGAGCCAGTAAGTTTCTGCGTTTTTCTCTTTTTTCTTTTGCTTTTCTTTCTACCCCTTTCTTTTATTTTCTGTTCTTGACTACGAAGTTGATAGGAATTCTCCTTTTTAATTTCCAGTTTTTTGATTAGCTCAGTGTTCATTTTAGTTTGGCTGGATTTTCAGTTTTCTTTGCAAAGTTTTCTGTTGTCTTTGTTAATCATGACCATGTTCTAATAATTAATTTAAGATGGACTGTTGATAAAATTAGTATTTTAGTTTTAACTTCGATTTAGTATTTTGTCTTAAGGAAAAATTCATTAATTGTTAGTTTAGATACAGAGTTTTGAATCGCTCAAATGTCTCTCTTTTCTTCTTATCATTATTGGTTGGATTTCTGACCACTTTTTGTTTGGGCCTTAAGTTCATTTGATTTGGTCATTTGGACCTGAACCTTTAGGTCATTGACCCATGATCCATTTAAGGTTCAGGGTTAATACCTGGGTCATGGGAGGGGGGGTAGTTTGGGTAGTGTAGGCAAGAAAATCTTTTAATAAAATATTTAGAAGCTTCTAGGAAGCTAGGTGGGGGGGGGAGGGTTCAAATTGAATTTCATACTTGTAGTAGGCTAGCTTGGTTAACAAGCCAGTAATTTGAGGGATTAAGTAGCAAAAAATAAAAATTAAAAAAGGGTAGAGTTGAAAAAAGGGAAATCAGATAGTTTCCCTAGTCCTTTGCCTATAAAGGCACCCTAAACTTGCATTGCAAGGTAGACCTAAGAGCTAAAAAATTCAGAAAATCTAAACAGCTGCAAATATTCCACTTTTCCATCGATTTTCTTCTTTGATTTCTAAATTTCCAAGCTGCTGAAGCAATCTTTGGTCATTGAGTATTTGAGATGGATTGATATTGGTGTGTGGGAAGTTATTTTTTTTGAGTCAAGCAGCTTGAGTTTTACTGTTATATTGGGTTTGGAATTGATTTCGTGGTTTAAAATGTTAAATCTGGGCTGCACTCCTGCTGTTGTTGATCTCTGCTGCTAATATTGCTGACTCCCCTTTGTTTCTTTGTTCCCTCAATTTTAGGTACACATCTCTAAAATTCAAACAATTTGAATCTGCAAATTAGAAGTCGGGAAATGGAATAAAATGTTTTGATGTTTGAGTATCAAATTGTTGGTTCTTGATCTGCTCTTAGTCTGTCTCTTTTCTATTTCATGTTCCTTCTTGAAAGTGATGTATATTTACTTTAAGATTTGGACATGTCCTATTTCAGTAGTAATTATATCCATAGTTTAGCTTAAATATGGTACGCTCATGATAGTTTGAATTGATATTCCTTTATTCTATGCTCTTGGAATGTTTCCATTTATATGACATTGTTCTATTTTAAGGTTTAGACTTGAATTTTATTGAATTTGGGTTGATTCAAGTCTTTTGGATTGCTAAAGGTGCACTAAGAAAAGTGTTTCTAAGTCTGTTGTGGCATAGCCTTGAATCTGTATGCATGATGGAGTTTGGGATTTGTTTCTTCATTTTATCTTAGGGTCTAGTTTAATTTTATTTCATGTCTTTGTAGAATCTGAGTCTTGCATCACACGTTTTATCTCACCGCCTTTAGAATTCAAGTAAAGTATTTGCAATCTTGAAGAATCATGACTCAAACAATGAATCATGGCTCGACAAGTTGATGTACTTGCTAAGTATGTGAGGTGCTTATGATTGTTGGCAGATTCACAATTGGGAGTTAAAATTCGTGCAATGAGCTGTTAATCTATCTTAACTAATATCGAGACCTGGATTATATATATATTTTTTTTGCCCAGTGTTCAAGTCTATATGTGTTTAATGTTGAGTAATGTATAAAGTTTTCCTAGCTAATTCCTGTAATGTGTTCCTACTGATTTATTTAAACTTTAATTATAGTTTGTCTTAAATTATAATTCATTTTGGCCCTAATCGTACCGGTTGAATCATGTGTTGGGCCTTTATCTTTGCCCCAAGTGCAACCATAGCCCTTTTGAAATCACATTGCCGAGCTGGGTTTCACCTGGAACCCAGTATCTTCACATATTAAGCTTGCAGTAATGGTTATGCGGACTAGGCTTTATCAGTTGGGCCTTTGATCCGTTTGTGCTGGGTTGGCCCCTTCTGCTTAAAGTAATTAGTCTTTCCTCATGAGATCCATTAGTTAGTTCAAGTAAAACTTTCAATTGCATTTAACTCTAGCAATTTAAGCCCATTAATTAGAGGAGGTGTGTCATAGTAGATAACACAAATAGTTGTGGCCCTCCGAATTTCGTACCCTTTAAAATAAAATTACGCCATGCCAAACAAAAATTACAATTGCATGACCCTCGTTTTAATTAGTTTTGATTTAATCTTTAGACCTCGAGGCATGACATTTAGCAAATTTTCATGGCCCTCGCAAAATTAATAACGCGTAGTTGCTTTTAGGCACGTTATTTAATAATGTACATTCCTAAACTCAGGTGCACATTTATGTGACCCAAATCCAAATCTCAATATTGGATAAAATGTATTATGAGCTGCGTGTGCATTTATGTGACGTGGTTCGAAACATATTTTGAATTACATTGCTATCTTCCTTTAATTAATAAAATAAAAGTGGTTAAAAGTTAAAAAATATACATAGGTTTAAAAGTGCTTTAAAATCTGATAATAGGCCAATTATAACAGTTGAGCGACCGTGCTAGAACCACGGAACTCGGGAATGCCTAACATACATGATGAATCTCCGGCCCAGTCTTAAAAGCCAATCTAATTCTGAAATAATAATACAAGAAATTAAGTGTGATGATGAATTGGAATATGATGATGATGAGGCCTTTGAAGAGATTAGTAAAGAATTAAGCCATTTTGAAGAAAAACCCAAGCCTAACCTGAGTGATACAAAGCAATCAACTTAGGGGATCAAGATAATGTCCGGAAAACTAAAATAAGTGTCCATCTTGAAACACAACTCAGAGAGGAGATAATTAAAGCACTGTTCGAATAAAAAGATATTTTTGCATGGTCATATGATGACATGCCGGTTCTAAGCACTGACTTGGTGGTTCACTAATTTCCTACTGACCCAGCATTCGCTCTCATCAAGCAGAAGTTGAGGAAATTTAAAATTGATATGAGTGTGAAGATCAAAGAAGAGGTCACCAAGCAGTTTGATGCAAAAGTCATTCGGGTCACGCGGTATCCCACATGGTTAGCCAATGTTGTACCTGTGCCGAAGAAGGATGGTAAGACCATAGTGTGCGTTGATTACCGTGATCTCAACAAGGCGAGTCCAAAGGATAACTTCCCACTGCCAAACATCCACATATCGATTGATAATTGTGCAAATCATGAGATTGGCTGTTTTGTGGATTGTTATGCGGGCTATCACCAGATCTTAATGGATGAAGAAGATGCAGAAAAGACTACATTCATCACGCCATGGGGAACATATTGCTATAGAGTCATGCCTTTCAATCTGAAAAATGTTGGAACAACTTACATGAGGGCGATGACAACCATATTCTACGACATGATACACAGGGAGATCGAGGTTTATGTGGATGATGTAATTGTAAAGACCAGGAAGTAGTCTGACCACGTCAGGGATCTGAGAAAGTTCTTCCAAAGTCTTCGCAGGTACAATCTTAAGCTCAATCTCGTAAAGTGCGCTTTCGGTGTTCCATAGGGAAAATTATTGGGATTCATAGTCAGCCGTCAAGGTATTGAATTGGACCCATTAAAAATCAAAGCTATTCAAGAATTTCCACCTCCAAGGAACAATACTGAGGTGATGAGTTTGCTAGGGAGGCTGAATTAAATCAATAGGTTTATTGCTCAGCTTACGACAACGTGTGAGCCTATCTTCAAGCTGTTAAAGAAGGATGATGCGGTCAAGTGGACAGACGAGTGTCAAGAGGAATTTGATAAGATAAAGGGGTATTTGTCAAACCCACCGGTGTTGGTCCCGCCAGAACCAGGAAGGCCTTTGATCATGTATTTGACGGTTTTGGACAATTCATTTGGTTGTGTATTGGGTCAGCATGATATCACCGGCAGGAAAGAGCAGGCCATATATTATCTCAGCAAGAAGTTCACATGTTACGAGGTTAAGTATACTCAGCTTGAGAAGACATGTTGAGCCTAACTTGGGTAGCACAGAAGTTGAAACATTACTTGTCATCTTATACTACTTACCTCATCTCTCGGTTGGATCCATTGAAGTATATCTTTCAGAAGCCTATGCCCACAGGGAGGCTCGAAAAGTAGCAGATCTTGCTCACAGAATTTGACATTGTCTATGTGACCCGGACTGCGATGAAAGCTTAGGCATTGGCTGACCATTTGGCCGAGAATCCAATAGATGAGGAATATGAGCCTTTGAAGACTCACTTCCCTGATGAAGAGGTGATGCATGTTGATGAGTTGGAACAGGTCAAAAAGCTAGGATGGAAACTTTTCTTTGATAGGGCTGCTAACATGAATGGCATTGGGATAGGAACAGTACTTATTTTTGAAATTGGGCAACACTACCCTATTATGGCTCAGCTTCGTTCTACTGTACTAACAACATGGCTGAACATGCAGCATGTATTTTGGGTTTGAGGTTGGCTGTAGACATGGGTGTCCAAGAAGTCTTGGTCAAGAGGGACTCGGACCTTCTGGTGCACCAGATTCAAGGGGAATAGGAAACACGAGATTTGACGCTCATACCGTACCGATAATGTTTGCATGATCTTTGTCAATGGTTTCAATCAATAGAGTTCAGGCACATTCCAAGGATTCATAATGAGATTGCCAATGCTTTGGCCACTCTAGAGTCAATGTTGCATCATCGAGATAAGGCTTATGTGGACCCTTTACAGATTCAAGTCCACGATCAGCATGCTTACTGTAATGTGGTGGAAAAATAACTTGATGGTGAGTCGTGATTCCACGATATCAGAGAATACATCAGAATGGGAGTCTATCCAGAACAGGCCACTGGTGATCAAAAGAGAAAATTCAACGGTTGGCAAGTGGATTTTTCTTCAACGGGGGGGTTTTGTCCAAAAAGAATTCGGATCTTGGGCTGTTGAGATGCATTGATGTGAGACAGCCACAGCTATCATGACCGAGGTACATTTCGGAGTCTGTGGACCGCATATGAGTGGGTACGTATTGGCAAACAAGATTCTCTAAGTAGGCTATTATTGGCTTACTATGGAGCGAGATTGTATCAGTTTTATGCGCAAGTGTCATCAGTGTCAAGTGCATGGAGATTTGATTCACTCTCCACGATCGGAATTGCACACAATGTCTGCACCATGGCCTTTTGTTGCATAGGGCATGGATGTCATTGGGCCAATTGAGCCAGCAGCATCAAATGGGAACAGGTTTATTCTGGTAGCCATTGACTATTTCACCAAGTGGGTTGAGGCCAAAACGTTCAAGTCTGTGACCAAGAAAGCGCTGGTCGATTTTGTGCACTCAAATATCATTTGTCGGTTTGGAATACCAAAGGTGAAAATTACAGACAATAGGGCTAATCTTAATAGTCATCTGATGAAAGAGGTATGTCAGTAGTTCAAGATTACACATCGCAATTCTACCCCTTATCGCCCCAAAGAAAATGGAGCAGTTGAGGCGGCTAACAAGAATATAAAAAAGATACTCCGAAAAATGGAGGGTTCTAGACAGTGGCATGAAAATCTGCATTTGCATTGTTGGGATATCGCACTACTGTTCGTACTTCAGTAGGGGCGACTCCTTATTTGTTGGTGTATGGTACCGAAGCAGTGATACCCGCAGAAATGGAAATCCCATCCCTTCGAATTGTCGCAGAAGCCAAAATTGATGATGACGAGTAGGTCAAAACTCGCCTGGAGCAATTGAGTTTGATCGATGAGAAAAGGTTGGCAGTAGTGTGTCATGGCCAGTTGTATCAACAGATAATGGCAAGAGCATATAATAAGAAGGTGCACCCACGTAATTTTGAAGTGGGTCAGCAAGTATTGAGACATATCCTTCCAAATCAGGCTAAAGCTAAAGGCAAGTTCGTCCCAACTTGGCAGGGGTCGTTCGTTGTAACTAGAGTGTTGTCAAATGGTACTTTGTATTTAACAGATATAGAAGGCTAGTGTGTAGAAATGGCTATCAATTCTGATGCGGTCAAGAGATATTATGGATGATCTTCTTTGGTTTAATTGTATTTGTTTGTACTTGGCATGTTTTGAAGATTGGAATAACAAAGGCATTTTGTTCTGCTATCTAAACTCTTTATCCTTCGTTACCCCCTTTGAGCCTTGTTTATTTCCTTTCATACCTATATTGGAATCAGTAGCAATGATCAGAAGCACAGGTGTGAAAGACAAGTAAAGAAAAAAAAGAAAAAGAAGAAAGAAAAAAAAACAAACAACAAAAAGAGAAAATGAAGAAAGAAAAGAAAAGAAGAGAAAGTGGAAGAGAAAGAAAGGAAAAATCACAACAACAAAGTAATTCCTATGACATGAACTACGTTCGACCTGATTCCTTTAAGTATATGTAGGAAGCCTCACGGTTCGGTCCCATCAAATAAAAATCCAAAAGTCCCCAAGAAAATAAACTGGGGCAGAAATTGTGGTTGTGCAAGAGAATTGATTCCAAAAGTTATAATTTTGAACCCATTTGAATTATTTTGAGCCTTTTAATACCCTTTCTTTCTAACCCTATCCAAAAAGCCCACATTACAGTCCAAAGAAAGACCTTCTGATCAGTCTTCGAGAGATGTCAAGTCGAGCAAGTAGAGGTAAGTCATATCAGGGGCAACACTCCGCTCTGAACAAAGAAATGAGAATGAGAGAGTCTTATTGGTGAAAACCCTCACGGGAACCGCAAGGGGATGGAAGCTGAGAGAAACCAAAAATGAGAGAGTCTTACTAGTGAAAACCTTCACGGGCACCATAAGGCGATGGTGAGTTGAGAGAAAGACCAAAATGAGAGAGTCTTATTGGTGAAAACTCTCTTGGGCACCTTAAGCCAAAAGTGAGTTGAGAGATGAACAAATAAGAGAGGTCTGTTGGTGAAAAACTTTCAGGGCACCACAGGATGAACGAGGTTAAGTTTTGGGTGAAGAAATCAGGTTATGGAATTTCGGGGCAACAAAGTATGGCAATTGAAATTTGGTTGGCTGGACGGACTGGGCCGGTTAATCCAAAATGCATGTCATGATCAATGGTACCAGCTCTTCCACTCAGATAAGTCTCTTTTCCTTTTTTCTTTTAGCAAGTCAACCTGTTTTGGATTTTCTTTATCCTTAACTCTCAAGGTCATTGCATTTAATTTCTTTGGGGTTCTATTTCTCTAAGATACTTCAATGTCAGTCTTATTCAAAGTAAATAAGAAAGGATTTCAAAGCTCACTACCAACTTCCAAAATTGCGAAGCACAGTGTGGCTAGAACATACCAAAGATATCATGAAAAGGTTCAGAGAAAGGGGTCAGAGAGATGAAACAACGGTTTGGGTATATAACACTGGGGTCATCCGAGGTTATAGGGGTTTGAAAGTCAGTCAGAACGTCAAGCAGTTCAGGGCCAGTTCGAGGAGCAGGTTAAAACAAAACACGGCAGCGGAGAGGCCTTCAACGAGAATGCCATCAACTAACCACCACATTTTAAACTGGTGAATTTTTCTTTGATTGAAACAAGGGTAGGAAATTTCGTTTGTTTCAGAGAAACTCTCCGTAGGAGAAAAGCAAGCATCGAACAGGTTTGACCGTAAACTTTCATGGCCCTCCTGGAAAATGGGACCTAGTTTAAAAATAGAAACAATCATAAGTAGCAAAATCTAGCCCAAGGAATATAAGTTGGTTTCAAAGTTTGCATGTTTAAGATAGGATTCAATTAGGAGTTTTCAGGACCCTCCTGAATAATGGGATCTAACTTTAAGATTTCCATTAGATAACAAGGTTTAGCATAAGTTCTATTGTAGGGTAATATAATTTAGCCATAAAAATGTCACTCTTAAGGTAAGACTTGATTTTTGATTGTCAGGGCCCTCCTGAATAATGGGACGTAGTTTAAAACTGGCTTGGATAACAAAACTTAGCATAAGACATACCTTCAGTAGATATAATTTAGCTTTAAAATTGTAATTTAACTAGGAGTTTTCAGGACCCTCCTGGATAATGGGATGTAGTTATAAGACCTTATATAACAAGATTTAACGGAAGTTACACCTTTAGAATTTAAAACTGTCTTTTAATTAAGAGTTGTCAGGACCCTTCCTGGATAATGGGATCTAGCTTTCAAATTTTTAGTAATATTAGGTAACATTATTCAGTTTAACACTCATAGATGTGCCCAGCTACCAAACTGGGGCAGAAAATTTTCTTTGTTTTGTCTATTTTTGTTGAAATCAGGTACCCACCTGGAGAACAGGGAGAAGCAATTTAAAGTTCAGAAGTCAGGCGCCCACCCGGAGAGCACGGGAATACATTTCAAGTTCAGCAATCAGGCGTCCACCTGGAGAGCACAGGAATACATTCAAGTTCAGTAGTCAGGCACCCACCTGGAGAGCACGGGAATACAATTCAAGTTCAGAAGTCAGGAGACCACCTGGAGAGCATGGGAATACATTTCAAGTTCAGCAATCAGGCGCCCACTTAGAGAGCACGGGAATACTTTCAAGTTTAGCAGTCAGGCGCCCACCTGGAGAACACGGGAATACATTTCAAGTTCAGGAATCGGGCGCCCACCTGGAGAGCATGGGAATACATTCAAGTTCAGCAGTCAGGCGCCCACCTGGAGAGCACGGGAATACATTCAAGTTCAGCAATCAGGCGCCCACCTGGAGAGCACGGGAATATATTCAAGTTCAGCAGTCAGGCGCCCACATGGAGAGCACGGGAATACAATTCAAGTTCAGCAGTCAGTAGCCCACCTGGAGAGCATGGGAATACATTTCAAGTTCAGCAATCAGGCGCCCAACTGGAGAGCATGAGAATACATTCAAGTTCAACAGTCAGGTGCCCAGTTGGAGAGCACGGGAATACAATCATGTTCAGCAATCAGGCCCCCACCTGGCGAGCACAGGAATACATTCAAGTTCAGCAGTCAGGCGTCCACCTGGAGAAAAGGAAAGCATCTCAAAATACAGTTCAATTTTAGCAATCAGGCGTCCACCTGGAGAGAGGGAAAGCATCTCAAAATATAAATCAAGTTCATAATCTAGGCGTCCACCTGGAGAAAGGGAAAGCATCTCAAAGTACAATTCTGGTCGGCAATAAAGGGATTCCACCGGGAGAATACAAGTAAACAAGTCAACAAGAACTACAAGAGCAAGTTTGAAGATATAGATAGGATTTCTTGTAATTCATAGATCATAGTTCAGTCTAGCTTCTTTTGTTTTTGACATGGTGCAGTAAGGGGTTCAGTAAGCAGCAACGGCAACAGCAATAACAGTGAAGGCATAACTTCATAGTAGTCCCAGCTACCAAACCTTCCTGAACTACACTGACCTGATTCTTTTTTAGCCAAGGATAGGTAGGAAACCTCAGAAGTAGGGTGCGGTCAAATCTTTCAAAAATGCTTCCCACGGAGTATCCAAACGGGCAAAAATCGCTCATATACACTCACTTTATCTTTGCACGAAAACTCTTCATTTCTCCGAGCAAAGAGGGGAAGATGTGAGCACGTGATTTTCGCCCTATATGAATTTCTCCCATAAATTCAAAGAAAAATAATTTCTTTCATTATTGGAAAAATTTGTGAATTTCTGTGGCATTTTTGTTAATTGTTTTCCTTTTGTCTGTGCATTTTAATTAATGAAAAATATAAATATATGTGCATTTGCATTTAGGGTCCTATATATGTGCATTTGCATTTAGGGTCTTATTTTATATATTTTTTTTAGGTTAATTAGTTAATTAATTGTGGCAAAATATGAAAGAAAATAGCAAAAATATTTTATTTTGCATTTTTGACTTTTAATTATCGAATTTATTATATTTTTATTTTAATTTAGGACTTAATAAATTTTGATGAAGCAAATAGTTTAGTTTTGAAATTAAATCAGATCTTTTTATTTTAATTTGTATTTAATAAAATCTGAAAATGAAAAACAAAAGAAAAGAAAAAACAAAAAGAATTAGAAAATAAATAGAGAACAAGGAATTTTGGGCCATGAGCCCAATCTATACTTCCCTTGTATCCATTACAATTGGCCCAATACCCGTCCAAATAGCCCCTATCCAATCTGTCTCCCACCCAGTCAAAACAACCCCGTTTGATTAGGTTTTAATCTCAGCCATCGATGTTGTTTGATCAGACGGCTGATAACAAGTGATCACTTAATATATATATGTGAGAAACCCTCACCCCCCTATCTCGTCTCTTTCAGAGACCGATTCACCTCAAACCCTAATTAACCCACCGCCCCTAAATCCCACTACTGTCTGGTGGCGGCGCTACCCTAAACCGCCCCCAAACTAACACCCTGAAGCCCCCATGACCCCCTCTCTCCAAATCCCTAACCTATATCCCTCGAATCCCTCCCCCCCCCCCCCCCCCCCACCCCCCC
>MU787296.1:41338-75508 GCA_026770625.1 Nicotiana glauca
TTCTAATCCCCAAGAAGTCAAAATAGTTCAATCCTATATTCCATGGCTTGCATGGCTACTTGCTCCCGTTTTTCTGAATATTGAGAGTTGATTAAACGCAAAAGTGATGTTTTCACTTGTTTTTACAAAGAGCAACTGGATAACATCACTTTCGTCTAAATCAGTGTATTAATTTTTTTTCGAGCGAGCCGATAAGTTTCTACATTTTTCTCTTTTTTCTTTTGTTTTTCTTTCTACCCGTTTCTTTTCTTTTCTGTTCTGTTCTTGACTAGGAAGTTGATAGGAATTCTTCTCTTTAATTTTCAGTTTTCTGATTGAAAGTATAGGGGGGGAGGGGGTGAATTGTAGCCTTTTTGAATTTCTAGTAAATAACTCTTCCGACCTAGTCGACTTATGCGGGGACAGCCTGCACAAAACCGTTAGTCCTTTCGATTTAAACAAATGTTAATCACAATAACAGTAAAGGAACATAATATAATATAAGAGCGATAAAGTAAATAACACCAGGAATTTTATACTAGTTCGGAACCAATGTGGTATCCTAATCCAATCCTCTTGGGTTGTAAGAGTGTTGTATTTTAGAGCTCTTCGTAAATTGAGTTGAGTACGGCCTTTGTGATTTTCAGCGATCACCACCAACACTGACACAGATGGTTTTCACTCGCTCACCAACAACGATTCTTTGGTTTTCACTTGCTCACCAAAGAAACGAACAATGACACAACCTCTAGGACACACTGCCTCTCCAATATTTTTCTATCTCTCTTCTCTCTTTTGTGTACACAGTAAATCTACTAAAGTGAATTATAATGCTTGTTAAGAGTAGAATAAAGAACTTGTAGTTGGATAGACTATTTGTATAGAAGGCTGCGTACTTCTTTACTGGAGCATTCTGGTATTTATAGATATTGCCTGGAATTAGCCGTTACTGATGATTCCTTGATTGTTGGCTTTGTCCCATCTTCAAAAATATTACTACCAGGATATATTATTCCTTAAGTAATGGAATCAATGGATTCTCTTTGAATTTGGACAACCTTTTCTTTCCTTTCGAACTCTGACTGAATTCTCCATTTCTAACATTGAGATATACTATGAATTTGGTCCTTCCTTGACAGCTCCGTATGAATCTGGACGATTGTCGAGTCGTCTTTCAAGCCCGTCGAATTTCTTTCCTTGCTCTTCTACCGGATTATATGGCACAAGAAAAATCCTTGATTTCAACAAATTTGTTCCTTATATGAAGAGAGTCATGCATCCTGATATCTTCTTTCAATGAAAACTTTTTCCATATCTCCTTTCACGTAATGGAATATTTGACCACTTTATATGGATGCGATTCCATATATTGTGTTGTTCCTTATATTCTGAATGGACTTTTTCTTTTGAAGCATCAGTAATTAATTAAGTGCACGATCAGTTGATTGTAATAAGGAAAGGTAGTAACTAATTCCACCTTCTTTCGTTAATCCTTTTAATAACTTTAGACCTTATGCCTTCCAAGTCTCCAGTGCATAGTTACGTTTCTTTGCTTAAAGATTCTTCTTCAACATATTCCTAATTTTCCTCCAATAAGTCATGATGATTAAATCAAAATCCCATGATTTACTTTTTCATGATTGTAGTAATTCTTGATTGACTCCATAACCCATGCTTCTTTCCATAAGAACAGTACTTTCCATCTCGTACGTAATAAATAAGATTCTTTGTGTGGCATTCCTTAAATACAAGATTTTGCCAATTCCTTGTGGTACTTGACATGATGTCTCTTTTTCATAATATAGAATATATTATATCCATAATATATTTTCATTCCATAAGAATATATTTTTCCTTGGCCTTGTAAAATTTTTCTTCTATAAAATAATAGATCTTCTCCATAATTTTAGTAACCTTCCTTGAAAAACTTTCCTTCCATAATTTTCATAGATTCTTCTTCCAATATTGTAGTAAGCCATCCAATATTTGAAACTTGACTTTCAAATATTATTCCTTCTATGATGGTTGGAGATTAATTCTCTGAAAATAATCTTTCTTGATAAAATCTTCACATGATATTCTCTTTCCCGTATTTGTCTCGATCTTTACCATCATAAACCTGTGCAGAAATAAGATTACCACAAGTAAGTGTTCTTTGATTAATAATTATGTTGGGTTTTTATCATCAAAATTATTATGTGAAACCTTGAAGCTAACAATCTCCCCCTTTTTTATGATGACAAACCATTGAGTACAAAATAAGAAAAATTTAATCAAAGACTTAATTAAAGGCAGTAATAAGATAAGCTAGATAAGTTGGTTACTTCCCTTAAATCATCTTCTCGAAATGCATGTAGTACATCAAGTGTGAACTCCCCCTCACTCTATGCATTCCTCAGTTATGTCCCCCTGTCTCCATACATTCTACCTGAATTTTTGAGCTTTTGGACACATTATTTTCTCCCCCTTTTGTCATCATCAAAAGGGTGGAATAGAATATAAATTACTAAAACCAATAAAGCATACGCTCAATTTATTCAAACAAAAAAAAATCTATATTCGATAAATCTCTCAATTAGATAGGTGCACAATCCAACATCCAGTAAAACCAACGACATGTCTAATAAACACTAAGCATTCAACACCAAATATTTGATTCTGTTGGAAAAACTTTGAGTAATCAAATCAATGCTGACCATACGAAACATGAGAAATTATAGTTTATTTTAGGTCAACAAAAAATAATTTTAAATATTTGAAGAGAATTATTAGACTTCTAAAAGCATAAAGACGACACAATTTTGAATCTATTTAAAAATAATTCTAATAGAATCAAACTATAGACATGCTATCATAGACTTGAAATCACACAAATAATAAACATAAAAGAGATAACAAGATAACAAATCATTTTTACCAAAAAGGATACACTAGAATGTCATTTTCATACCACCTTCTTTCGTAAATGTGAGGAAATATCTGCAAGATGATGGTCAATGTCCTCCAGACAGATTTTCAAAATACTTTCTGTCACAAGCAATGTAGTGACACATGTTTTTCCTTGTGCTCTAGTTTGTCTTTCGCATGAGAATTAAAAAATCTCCATGCCATTTTTTTTTATTTCAAACCACTTTGTTTCCTGCAAGATTTGAATATGAAAAGATCCTACTAGATCAAAGAAATTAGTTCTTGCATATAATAATCTATAATTTAGAATCAATCAAGAATCTTTTGTGGCACTATAAAGAGATATTACGGGATCAGGTATACCTAAATATTTGTCATAAAAATGCAATAGAGAGCCATTCATACCTTGGTACTTTATTCGATCATTGGACTTACTAATTTTCTCCTTTATTCGCATTATGAAATGTGAAGATAAAGGTAAATTCTCCATTATATTCATTTCCAACCCGATCATCATTCAAAAGCTTAAAAATTGCTTGATATGCTTTTGGGTAGTATAAAAAAATATGCTCTTTTAAAAACAACTTTGGAAAGAATAATTGCCACAAGTTAAATATGAATCTATTTCAAATGGTAACTAGTCTTAGTCACACGAATGTGATTCAAAAAACTTTCAGTTCTAGAGAGAGGCTAGAGAGTAATGCTATGCAGTTTTTAAACCATTTAAAAAGTATTTCAACATCCACACAAAAATACTTTACAACCTTTGTTATAAGAACATGAAGAATGATATTCTAACAAATCTCTCAAGGAAGAAACAGACCTTCTTGTTGTGAAACCTTGAGCTACAAGTTTACACATAATTTTCACAACCTTACCAATCTTATTCAGCTTTAGATATCCATGATTGCAGCTCAATTGCTTGGTACTAAATTTTCATACTGTTTATTCTTTCTGCTTCGCTCAACAAACCCTGTATTATTAGGATCCAGCATTCATTGTTTAATGATTCTTCATGACTATCTAGTATAGATATGTCACTAGCAATTTATTTCATACTATCCACTGTGAGTTCTTCACAATTTGCTTAGAAAGATATTAGTATAAAGGAAAACGTGCATGATGATATTTCTCTATAACTAATGAATAAGAAATATGTCAAGAGTCTTACCCAGACAATTGCAACCAAAGGAAACAAGATAACCAAGAATTGATTTTTCTTCCTTCCCATAGACAGAATTTCATTCAAGATAGGATCCAATGAAAATGTTAAAATACATATAAGACAATGATGACAATTTATATAAAAATGATGCTTTCTTTTCAAGTCCGCATTCAATTGAGGCACCAAACTAAAAATGTGAAAGATCATGCTTGTTGCAAGAAAATGTCAAATAGATACTATTAAGACACACATCGATGATAACTGCAAATGCTTTATTTCCTTATTAAAGAATATGATCTATGAAAAAGTAAGCATAATCATCAATAGAAACATATATATATGTACCTCCCAAAATATTGAGTCTTAGGAACAGTCGAGTAACTCCACATGCACAAGTTACCGAGGCATCAAGGTTAAACAACCTTTTCAGATTTGAATGAAATATTGAGACTTCACTAAGAGAATGGATATAACAAGTAATTCTCTTCACAAATTATCCTAAGCTCACAACTACATAAAAGGAATGCATGCATGAATGCTTGCTTATCCTAATACTTAGACAAAAGCCATGGTTCATGTAAGATATTCGTTCTTATTCAAATTTCTAAGTCACAAATAAGATTAACACCAAATATAATAGTAGTATGTTGCAACTAGTCGACTCATGCAGTTGTACATGTCATACTATATTCAACCAAAAAAATATTACTAGATATGTATCACCTTATAAAACATCCGAAGGAACTTGAATAGCCTTTAGTCGTATCAATCATTTAAGCTTTACCACATTTGCAATAGTTCCTTCATCATCTATAGAGAATGTATGAACTTTGAAGCATCTTTAAGCAAGTGCCTTGACCAGCCATTTGCAAATTTTATTTATCCTTTTTTTATGGCTGGACTCAGAATTCCTGCAAAACAGATTAATTTATCTTTGGTACCCAATTTTTTTTGGGTCCTTCATGGTTAGTAGATTGAATAATTCGAGATGCATGTAACTGTTTTGGTCTCCAAACATATTTTGATCTCACATAACTTTTGGCATAATTACATGTAAATACTTTATGTCCAGAATTTTCACAATAGTGACATGTAATATGAGAAGAAGAGTGTTTACCTGCAACCACCTTATTAGTTGACTTGGAGTTTTTCTCAGTCAACTTGTTCAAAGCAGGACGTTTACCAGTAGGTCCCTTTTCAGTCAACTTATAGTTGTTAAGCCAAGGAGATGACTTTGGTGTATCAAGATGGTGGCTGGGGGATTTGTGCAAGCTGCTTATTTGTTTGCGAAGCTTAAAATTTTCTTCTTGAAGCAAATTGTTCTCCACCGGATAATCTTTAAACTGAGTATCTCACTCATTCTTTTCATTTCTCAACTTGTTATATTCTTCAAGTTGGATCTCCCAATCTTTCTTCTCATGCGTCAACTTCTTATATTCTTCAAGTTAGATCTCCCAATACTTCTTCTCTTTCCTCAACTTAGTATATTCATTTAGAACTTTCTTAAAGTCATTGAGAACTAATTCGATATCATCCTGCAATTTATCACATTTATCATAATACGTAGTAGGAGTCGGGCCTACCTTGTTAATTTCTCCCATTGCCATGAAACATTGATTCTCCATTCTTTCGTGATTGTTTTCTTCTTCATATTCATCCTCGTCGCTCCAAGTTGAGATTCTATGATTTTTCTTCTTGATGTTGGGACATTTTAATTTCATATGTCCAGGTTTACCACATTTGTAGCAGCATATGTTCTCTTGCTGTTGAACCTCATTCTTCTGATTCTTTTGATGATTCTGGATGGATTGAGAATTTTTATTCTGCTTCTTTCTACTCTTCCTTTTCTCATCCTGAGTATCACGCCCAAGTCTTCTCGATTTTCACAACTTTTGGATTCTTCAAGAGTTGACGTGGATTCAATTTCCTTTACTTTGTTGGCGTCCCCGTGGATATTTTTCAATTTGTCCCATATATCTTTAGCATTATCACAGGTGGATATTTTCTCATATTCTTCTTCACTAATCGCACAATAGAGCATGTTGATTTCTCTAGCATTTGTTTGCATAATATCCAACTGTTCTTTTGTATAGTCAAATATGGATTCCCTTTTTACAAGGTTCTTTCCATCAGTGTTGTTCGGAATAGGTCTTGGTCCATTCTGAATAACTAGTTAGTCTCGATAATCTATTGATTAGACATAAGCCTTCATTCTTTCTTTCCAATGGCTATAGTATTGACTATTGAAGTATGGTGGCATTCTTGTTGAGTTTCCCTCTTGAAGTACGGTTCTAATAATTTGAAGACCTGCCATGGATCTTTTCTCACGTGCTGTTAAGAAAAAAATGAAGATGTAAGACCTGCTCTGATACCAATTGAAAGTACAAGGGGGGGGGCTGAATTGTAGCCTTTTTGAATTTCTAGTCGACTACTCTTCCGACCTAGTCGACTTACGTAGGGACAGCCTACACAAAATCGTTAATCCTTTCAATTTAAATAATTGTTAATCACAATAACAGTAAAGGAACAGAATATAATATAAGAGAGATAAAGTAAATGACACCAGGAATTTTATACTGGTTCGGAACCAATGTGGTATCCTAATCGAATCCTCTTGGGTTGTAAGAGTGTTGTATTTTAGAGCTCTTCGTAAATTGAGTTGAGTACGGCCTTTGTGATTTTCAGCGATCACCACCAACACTGACACAGTTGGTTTTCACTCGCTCACCAACAACGATTATTTGGTTTTCACTTGCTCACCAAAGAAACGAACAATGACACAACCTCTAGGACACACTGCCTCTCCAATATTTTTCTATCTCTCTTCTCTTTTTTATGTACACAGTAAATCTACTAAAGTGAATTACAATGCTTGTTAAGAGTATAATAAATAACTTGTAGTTGGATAGACTATTTGTATAGAGGGTTGCATACTTCTTTATGGAGCATTCTGGTACTTATAGATATTTCCTGGAACTAGCCGTTACTGATGATTCCTCGATTGTTGGCTTTGTCCCTTCTTCAAAAATATTACTGCCAGGATATATTTTTCCTTAAGTAATGGGATCAATGGATTGTCTTTGAATTTGGACAACCTTTTCTTTTCTTTCGAACTCTGATTGAATCTTCCCTTTCTAACATTGAGATATACTATGAATTTGGTCCTTCCTTGACAACTCCATATAAATCTGAACGATTGTCGAGTCGTCTTTCAAGCCCGTTGAATTTCTTTCCTTGGTCTTCTGTCGGATTATATGGCACAAGAGAATTCCTTGATTTCAACAAATTTGTTCCTTATATGAATAAAGTCATGCATCCTGATATGTTCTTTCAACGGAAAAATTTTCCATCTCTCCTTTCACGTAGTGGAATATTTGACCACTTTATATGGATGTGATTCCATATATTGTGTTGTTCCTTATATTCTGAATGGACTTTTCCTTTTGAAGCATAAGTAATTAAGTGCACGATCAGTTGATTGTAATAAGGAAAGATAGTAACTAATTCCACCTTTTTTCTTTAATCCTTTTCATAACTTTGGACCTTATGCCTTCCAAGTCTCCAATGCATAGTTATGTTTCTTTGCTTAAAGATTCTTCTTCAACATATTCCTCAT
The DNA here is from genome assembly GCA_026770625.1 of Nicotiana glauca. NCBI lineage: Eukaryota > Viridiplantae > Streptophyta > Magnoliopsida > Solanales > Solanaceae > Nicotiana > Nicotiana glauca. The sequence continues at coordinate 49,006 of MU787296.1, forward strand.
TTCCTCCAATAAGTCATGATGATTAAATCAAAATCCCATGATTTACTTTTTCATGATTGTAGTAATTCTTGATTGACTCCATAACCCATGCTTCTTTCCATAAGAACAGTACTTTCCATCTCGTACATAGTAAATAGGCTTCTTTGTGTGGCATTACTTAAATACAAAATTTTGCCAATTCCTTGTTGTACTTGACATGATGTCTCTTTTCATAATATAGAATATATTATACCCATAATATATTTTCATTCCATAAGAATATATTTTTCCTTGGCCTTGTAAAATTTTTCTTCTATAAAATAATAGATCTTCTCCATAATTTTAGCAACTTTCCTTGAAAAAATTTTCTTTCATAATTTCTATAGATTCTTCTTCCAATATTTGAAACATGACTTTCAAATATTATTCCTTCTATGATGCTTGGAGATTAACTCTCTAAAAATAATCTTCCTTGAAAAAATATTCACATGATATTCTCTTTCCCGTATTTGTCTCGATCTTTACCATCATCTTCTTTTATGAATAAACCTGTGCATAAATATGATTACCACAAGTAAGTTTTCTTTGATTAATAATTATGTTGGTTTGTTATCATCAAAATTAATATGTGAAACCTTGAAGCTAACACTGATTAGCTCAGTGTTCATTTTAGTTTTGCTGGAATTTCAGTTTTCTTTGCAAAGTTTTCTGTTTTCTTTGTGAATCATGACCATGTTCTGATAATTAATTTAAGATGGACTGTTGATAAAATTGGCATTTTAGTTTTAACTTCGATTTAGTATTTTGTCTTAAAAAAAATTCATTAATTATTAGTTTAGATCCTGAGTTTTGAATCGCTCAACCGCCTCTCTTTTCTGCTTATCATTATTGGTTGGATTTCTGACCTCTTTTGGTTTGGGCCTTAGGTTCATTTGATTTGTTCATTTGTACCTAAACCTTTGGGTCATTTACCCATGATCCATTTAAGGTTCAGGGGTAATATCTGGGTCATGGGGGAGGGGATAATTTTAGTAGTGTAGGCAAGGGAATCTTTTAATAACAGTTTAGAAGCTTCTAGGAAGCTAGGTGGGGTGGTTTCAAATTGAATTTCAGACTTGTAGTAGCCTAGCTTTGTTAACAAGTCAGTAATTTGAGGGATTAAGTAGTAAAAAATAAAAATTAGAAAAGGGTAGAGTTGAAAAAAGGAAAATCGGATAGTTGCCCTAATCCCTTGCCTATAAAGGCACCCTAAACTTGTATTGCAAGGCAGACCTAAGAGCTAAAAAGTTCAGAAAATCTAAACAGCTGCAAATTTTCCACTGTTCCATCGATTTTCCTCTTTGATTTCTAAATTTCCAAGCTGTTGAAGCAATTTTTAGTCATTGAGTGTCTGAGATGTATTGATATTGGTGTGTGGGAAGTTTTTTTTTTTGAGTTAAGATGCGGTGAGTTTTACTGTTATATTGGGTTTAGAATTTATTTCGTGGTTTCAAGTGTTAAATCTGGGCTGAGCTGTTGCTGTTGTTGATCTCTGCTGCTAATATTGCTGACTAACCTTTATTTCTTTGTTCCCTCAATTTCAGGTACACATCTCTGAAATTTAAACAATATGAATCTGCAAATTGGAAGCCGAGAAATGGAATAAAATGTTTTGATGTTTTAGTATTAAATTGTTGGTTCTTGATCTGCTCTTAGTATGTCTCTTTTCTTTTCTATTTCATGTTCCTTCTTGAAAGTGATGTATATTTACCTTAAGATTTGGACATGTCCTATTTGAGTAGTAATTTTATCCATAGTTTAGCTTAAACATGGTATGCTCATGATAGTTTGAATTGATGTTCCTTTAGTCTAAGCTCTTGGAATATTTCCATTTATATGATATTGTTCTGTTTTAAGGTTTAGACTTGAATTTGGGTTGATTCAAGTCTTTTGGATTGCTAAAGGTGCACTAAGAAAAGTGTTTCTAAGTTTGTTGTGGCATAGCCTTGAATCTGTATGCATGATGGAGTTTGGGATTTGTTTCTTCATTTTACCTTAGGGTCTAGTTTAATTTGATTTCATGTTTGGTCTAATTCATTTGTAGAGTCTGAGTCTTGCATCACAGGTTTTATCTCACCGCCTTTAGAATTCAAGTAAAGTATTTGCAATCTTGAAAAACCATGACTCAAACAATGAATCATGGCTCGACAAGTTGTTGTACTTGCTAAATATGTGAGCTGCTCATAATTGTTGGCAGAGTCACAATTGGGAGTTAAAATTCGTGCAATGAGTTGTTGATCTATCTTAACTAAAATCGAGACCTGGATTTTATTTATTTATTTATTTTTGCCCAGTGTTCAAGTCTATATGTGTTTAATGTTGAGTAATGTATAAAGTTTTCCTAACTAATTCATGTAATGTGTTCCTACTGATTTATTTAAACGTTAATTATAGTTTGTCTTAAATTGTAATTCATTCTGGCCCTAATCGTACCTGTTGAATCATGTGTTGGGCCTTCATCTTTGGCCCAAGTGCAACCATAGCCCTTTTGAAATCACACTGCTGAGCTGGGTTTCACCTGGAGCCCAGTATCTTCACATGTTAAGCCTGCAACAATGGTTATGCGGACTAGGCTTTATCAGTTGGGCCTTTGGTCCGTTTGTGCTGGGTTGGCCCCTTCTGCTTAAAATAATTAGTCTTTCCTCATGAGATCCATTAGTTAGTTCAAGTAAAACTTTAAATTGCATTTAGCTATAGCAATTTAAGCTCATTAATTAGAGGAGGTGTGTCATAGTAGATAACACAAATAGTTGTGGCCCTCTGAATTTAGTACCCTTTAAAATAAAATTGGATTGCGCCATGCCAAACAAAAATGACAATTGCATGGCCCTAGTTTTAATTAGTTTTGATTTAATCTTTAGACCTCGAGGCGTGCCATTTAGAAAATTTTCATGGCCCTCGCAAAGTTAACAACACGTAGTTACTTTTAGGCGCGTTATTTAATAATGTACATTCCTAAACTCGGGTGCACATTTATGTAACCCAAATCCAAATCTCAACGTTAGATAAAATGTGTTATGGACTGTGGGTGTATTTATGTGACGTGGTTCGAAACATATTTTAAATGACATTGCAATCTTCCTTTAGTTAATTAAATAAAAGTAGTTAAAAGTTAAAAAATGCACATAGGTTTTATAGTGTTTTAAAATCTGATAATAGGCCAATTATAACAGTTGAGCAACCGTGCTAGAACCACGGAACTCGGGAATACCTAACAGAGTCAATCTTTTCCTTGACTCGGGATTTGAACTCCTGACTTGGGACACTCTAACTGTGACGATCCGACCCGTCGTCTCATGTGTTACTGCTCCATTTTTTCCCATTTATTGCTTCTTAATATTTTATTATCGGTATGTGGTATGTGAGAGTTGATTTGGATTGGTTTTGATGAGAAATGAGGCACTTAGTCTCTTTAAGGAAGGCTTAAGTTGGAAAAGTCAATCGGATATTGAGTTATGAGTTAGAGGGGTCGGATGTAATTTTTAGCAATTCGGTTAGCTTCGGGAGGTAATTTGGGACTTAGGAGCGTGATCGGAATTAATTTTGGAGGCCCGGTGTAGAATTAGGCTTGAATTGGCGAAGTTAGTATTTTGGCAAATTTCGATTGATGGGTGAGATTTTGATCCGAGGGTCGGAATGGAATTCCGAGAGTTGTTGTAGCTTCGTTGGGTGATTTTGGATATGTGTGCAAATTTTCAGGTCATTCGAACATCGTTTGGTCGGGTTTTTGATCGAATGCGCATTTCGGAAGTTTTGAAGAAACTTAGGCTTGAATCCGATATGAATTGATGATTTTAGTGTTGTTTGATGTGTTTTGAGGATTGGAACAAGTTTGAATAATATTTTAGGAGGTGTTGGTGCTTTTGGTTGAGGTCCCGGGGGCCTCGGGGTGAATTCGGGTGGTTGAATGGAAGGTTTTTGGAGTTAATTGCAGGTTCAAATTTGCTGGTATCTGTTGGTTTCGCACCTGCGGTTATTGGACCGCAGGTGCGGTCTCGCTGAAGCAGTTATTGGACCGCAGAAGCGGAAGTCTTGGCCCTTGCTAAATTTCGAAGGAGCGAAAAGAGTACCGCATAAGCTGTCCCGCAGAAGCGAGCTGGGCCTCGCGTAAGCGGAAGGTTCCGCAGAAGCGGAATAATGGACCGCATAGGCGGTCTCGCTGAAGCAAAGCGGGGACCGCAGAAGCAGTAGGTGCCTTAAGTGAAAAGTCTGTAAAAGCGTGCATGGACCGCATATGCGGAAGTCGCAGAAGCAGTGATTTATGTGCAGAAGCAAAAATGCCTGGCAGTTAAGTGAAATTAATCTCCTTCGCGAATTTTTGAGAGAACACAACATTTCCACTTCGGACTAAGAGGGTTTTGGTCGATTTTGAAGAGAGTTTCGAGGGCTTTCATCAGGTATGGATTCTTGGACTTAGAATACGATTTTATGATGTAAAAACATGGATTTAGACAGAATAATTAAGGAATCAAAGGTCAAAAATGGTGATTTAAGTCTTGAACTTAAGGGAGTTTAAAATAGGGATTTGAGGGGTTAAATGGACTCCGATTTTTGTAAATTTGATATGTATGGACTCGTGGCGAGATGAGGAATCCGGTGAAGTAAATTTTGTAATTTTTCGAGAAGTGGGTCGGGGGCTCGAGTTTTGCTAGTTTCGAGATTTCTGCTATTTCTTGGTTGTTTTCGATTGGATATTGTTCCCTTGGCATATTGTAATGTATTCGCTCTGATTTTGGTTAGATTCGACGTACGTGGAGGCCGATTTGAGGAGCAAAGGCATTGCGGGCTAGAGATTTCACCGCTTTGAGGTGAGCGATACTTGTATATGATATCCTGAGGGTTTGAAACCCCGGGTTTGCACATCATAGTGCTGTATTGAGGTGACTTGCACCCTGGATAATGGGCGTGGGATAGAGCACCATTGGGGATTGTGACTTGTTCCGTCCCGCTTAATGAAATAACTACCTAATTTATTGAAGCTTAGTTGATATCCTTATAAAAATGGATTAATTGTCGTGATTGGGCCTCGTGCCAACTGATTGAATCCTTTAGGGATTATTATCATTGTTTCCATGATACTTGGCATGTTAAATGATTTCAATCCTGAGTTAAACACTGTGTTGAACTATCTAGTCATACTTCTAAGGTTTTTTTTAAAACTTAAAGTACAATTCTAATGTTTAGAACTGAGAACTCTTACTTGACATCGCCCAAGTGGCTCACATGCATGTTCTGGACTGAGGATGGATCGGGCAGCACGCCGCAGCGGTGTGATATTGATATTGCACTTGGGCTGTAGGAGCGCCTCCGGAGTCTGAACCCCCACAGTGAGCGCGGGTACCCATACGGATCGGTTGCGCGCCGCAGCAGTCATGTGCATTGCATTGCATTCATGCATTGGTTCCTGTTTGTACTACGTGTCATGACATTTGGCACTCTCATATCATTGGCATCCACGCTACTTCTTGCACTGTTTACCAGATACCTTGGTGTTATTTGTTGGTGGAGTGCTGTGCCCGAGGGGCTGACTTATGTGTTGACTTGCACTATCTGATATCTCATTCATATGCTTGATTGTTGGAAGAGGATATTTTCAAAAGAGGTTTTTAAACTGAACCAAATATTTTCTAAAGGATTTTCACAGTTTTACTATTTTCTCAAAGGGTCGTACTGTCCTATATAGCATGATGGAGTGCTCTTATGTGATTTCTTGCCGCTCAGTTATTATTTACTCTTATTACTCATTGATTTGGAATACTCACTTTACTCCCTGCACCTCGCGTGCAGTTGCAGGTATTGTTCACCCGGAAGTAGGTTAATAGCTGATTGAAGGTATTACTGCTGGTATACTATTGTAGTGGACAAGGTGACTGCTAGCGTTCGCGGCACCGGACTTCATCTTTTGATTCCAGATTTTATTTTGTATATTATTATTGGCCTAGTAGTTGTGTTCAGTCTTCTTTAGATGCTCGTGACTTGTGACACCCCGGTCGGGTTGTGTTGGGTTGTAGATATTAATTATTATTGTCATTAAGTTGCATTTATCTATTCATTTATGTTTAATAATTTTGAAAGAGGCGTCGTTGTTCTGTTGGCTGGCCTTGTCTTCACTAGAGGCGCCATCACAATCGGGTTTGGAAATTGGGTCATGACAAGTTGGTATCAAAGCCTAGGTTACTAGGTCTCATGAGTCATGAGAAGGTTTAGTAGAGTCTCGCGTATTGGTACAGAGATGTCTGTATTTATCCTCGGGAGGCTGTAGAACCTTTAGGAAAAACTTCACTTTCTTGGAATTCTTATTGTGCGTACTTGATTCAGCTTGATATATAACTCTTCAAATTCCTTCCACATGTCTATGTACGCACGTGGGCGCTCAGTATTGTATGTTCCTTGATGGCTTGTGTTTCCCCGATCAAGGGGCGAGATGTGATCTCCCTGAGTTTGATGTTTGGCCAGTCTGGAGGACTTGAGGCCAGATGTTGCCTATGGCTTGAGCACCGAGATGCTGATCGTGTGAGCAAGTGTTTTGAACTTATATGTTCAGTATTGTCCTTATTAGCCAGAATGGCGATTGGATATCTATGTGATGAGTATGTTAGTGCTGCGAGATGTATCTATATCACTTGGTAGTGACGTAGAGGTCTGCGGGATAATAGATGAATTGTTAAGTGTTCGATTCCTATTGTGATTCGATGTGTAGCCCGAGTTATGGGCGCGTGAAGATTATTTTTCGTGTCTCCTAGTTGGAAAATAAAGTGCATTACATGTGGCGGTATGAGTTCTGACTCAGGAAGACTAAATGACTGTGTAATGTGTATGACGGTGGAAGGTGTGCTGAAATACTAAACTGAGGCGAAGCAGGTGGGTTATCTCCTGCGGAGTGTTCTTGAGTGGTATGATCCTTATGTGTCCGTTAGAAGATCCCATGTGTAATTGAAAGGTACGTGTTGTAATTTGGAAATTTGGGTCGCTTAAGAGAGTGGACTCAGGTGATGTGGGGATGAATGCGAGGTTTGTAGAGGATTTCAACACCAGATGATCTGTGTTTTCATAAACTAGTAGATGATTTGAGTTTAATCTCACTATAATATTGTGGCACCATTAGAGTAAAAGTATTATGGATTATTAAATATGTCTTGATAGATGGCTTCGAGCCAAGTTGGGGAGGTTGCTGTTGATTAGCTGATCGCACGGGTATGTGCTATGTTGTTTCCATTTCGAGGTATGCCGGCGGATTAGTCCTGGTTGCAAAAAATGAGCCGAGGATGGCACGAGTGAAGCAAAATTTTGATAAAGGTTATATGGTGCTTCGTNCGATTATAGGATCCTATGTATCGGTATCTGGAAAGTAATGGTAACGAATTCAGAGTCGCAGAAAGCTCTTCGGGGTAAGGTATTCTGGAATGTGGTATTTCTGGGATCAGTTGAGAGAGTATTCAGTGGCCTATGGGTCTTAGACAGTGTTGTCTTATGTTCGAATCTCGTGTGGTAAGCCTGGATTGAGGCATTGTGATGCTACAGTGAGGTGGAGATATCAAGTTGATGATGAATCAGAAGGGAAATTAGATAGACGAAATAGTTCGATGGTAGACGAATCGGAATGGTAAATATATGATTAATTCTTTGTGTGTGTTTGAGGCAATGAGTTTGTATAGGTATTTTACAACAAAGCTCTTGAGTTCTGACAGCTTGTTTAGCTTGGCCTAGTTAGAAAGATTCAGTCCTGACAGTTTAGCTTGTACGAATGGAATTGGCAGAGATGTTCTTGATGGGTTTTACCGTGGTTTGAAGATGAGTATATTTTCTATGTGTATGCGAAACATGGAGTGTGCAATGATTTTCCTTCTAAATGGGATCAATGAAAATTCTTGACTAGTCGAGTGCGTCGATGTCTGCGGCATGGAAGGGAGATAAAAGTTCTCATGTTATCCTTGGAGGGTATGGTATATGCGGTATATTGTAGAGGACCGAGACTGGAGTGTGCGAGGTTTTGGTTCAGTTCTAAAAAGAAGTTCATAAAATTCTTAGGCAACGGGTAGCCTCGGGTAATCAAGGAAATGGTACTGCTAATTGGAAGTGATTTGACGAGAGTATATGCCTCAGAAGAAGGGTAATGTGATTAGACTGATGATACTACGATAGTATCGCGGTGCTTTCTGGCTAGATCGACTGCTGATATTTGAGTGTGTTTGATGGCACAAGGGAGTTTTAGAATATCCTTCGTGGAATGACTGGGTACTTGAGGTGTAATATGTATTCATACTGTGGAATTTGGGATCAGGTGTAGTGATTCGTGTGCTATATGGAGTTGGAGACTGGGAGTTCTCAGGTTCAGTCTGCGTAGCGGTTGTGGATCGTGTGTATTGGTACCGTTAGCGGCTATTGGGGTTTGGGAGCCCGAGTGGATCTTTCTTTGCTTGATATATTAGATTTTGAATATGATGTTGGGGTGTAGATTGATTGTCTCAGTGTTGGATTATTCTTGACTATTGAGCTATGGATTATGTCTGAAAATGCCACAGGTTGTATGGCGGAGTACGTCGGATTATATTCTAGCAGATGGTTGTATTCCAAAGACCAGCGGACGGTTGGGAAGGATTTCTTTTCTTGATTGGGCCTTCGTGGCAGATGTCAATGCAGAGGTTTCTACCACTGATTCAGTTCCGATATTAAGGGACTTTTTTGGATGCGTTTCTTGTGGCCGGGCATGTTGTCGGGCGAGATTGTGGATTTCGGTATTTGTTAGGTGCCGGGCACCGTATCGTACGGATCCTGCAGTAGTTAAGGTAGTGAAAGGAGCAGCTTCAGGCTTCTTGGTATTGAGTTCGTTGGCAGACTGATGTGGCTACGTATTTAGCTTGAGTTAGCTTGGCTAGTCCCGAGTTGTATTGTTGAAGGATAGGTTGATTCGATCGTTCTTGAACTTGTTAGTGCTCTAGGGAGACCTATGAGTTGCTTTTTCTGTGCTATTGATTTGTTGGTTATGGGCACACGTGGTGCAGTTCTATTGGGGATTCATAGTGGAAGTCGAGCGGGAAGAGTAATTGAGTGCTGCTCGGTAAATGGAGCATTGGTTATGGCCTATCAGGTTGTGTGACGTATGTTATTTGTTTCACCATGAGTGTAAAGAATTGCTTTGGTTTCAGACATTAAAAATTGTGCGTGGCTGTTGATTTGTAGCATAGCGACTTGAGGTGCTTCGTATGTAGCAGTGTTTGGATAGGATCGTGCATTGTAGCAAGGCTACGTGGAGTTATGACCTTTCGGGGTAGATTCATGTGTTCTATTTTATGATGTAAGACGGGGTCTCATCCTGGTGTTGTGATGATACTGATGAGCTTGAGGTACAACTCTTTCATTTGAGTTATTTGTCATAATTCGAGTATGTTCAGATCGTTTCTTATTGGGGCGCGTATTATGCAAGTGTGGCTTAGGCCGGTGTTGAGGTGTCATATCACCAGAATGGTGTGTTGGATTCGAGGCGATCGTTGGAGTCATTAATGAATACGAACAGATTTGTTTCCAGCTGGTTAGAAGGATAATATCGAGGTTTTTCCCGAAAATCTGTTGTGGAATTAGTCAATAGGGAAGTGGCTTCATGTATGGGTAATCTGAGGAATGGTTACAGTTTATCGCATGTTTCATTTGTCGTTGGCAGTATATGAAAGTGTTGGAATAAGACTTTAGCTAGTAAGGGATTTTCTATCGGTTTTTGGTTGTTGTGGGTAGCTACTATGAATAGAAGTTATCGTTTCGAGTGTTTGGATTATGTGGTACATCATATGATTCCACCTGAGGTTGCAGGTATGGTTTATTATAGTTGGTTCAAGTTTATTCTGAATATTGACGTGAGTTTCTGATTTTGAGTATGACTTCGGAAAGTGCAATGTGGTCCTACGATTTACGATCTAGATAGACTGTGAAATTTCAGCTGTGTTGTATTATCGGACCAATGTGAGATAGGGTAACGTGGGATCACCCCGGGTATATGCTTGGTAAGGTCGTTCAGCTATTGGTTGGCTTCTAGTACAACTCTGGGTACGCTCGAAGACGAGCGATTGTTTAAGTTGGGGAGGATGTGACGACCCGACCCGTCATCTCATGTGTTACTGCTCCTTTTTTCCTATTTATTGCTTCTTAATATTTCATTATCGGTATATGGAGTGTGAGAGTTGATTTGGATTGGTTTTGATAAGAAATGAGGCACTTAGTCTCTTTAAGGAAGGCTTAAGTTGGAAAAGTCAGCCAGACGTTGACTTACGAGTTAGAGGGCTCGGATGTGATTTCCGGCAATTCGGTTAGCTTCGGGAGGTGATTTGTGACTTAGGAGCGCGATCAGAATTGATTTTGGAGGCCCGGTGTAGAATTAGGCTTGAATTGGCGAAGTTAGTATTTTGGCTGAGATTTTGATCCGAGGGTCGAAATGGAATTTCAAGAGTTGTTGTAGCTTCGTTGGGTGATGTTGGATATGTGTGCAAATTTTTAGGTCATTCGGAGATCGTTTGGTCGGGTTTTTGATCTAATGCGCATTTCGGAAGTTTTGAAGAAACTTAGGCTTGAATCTGATGTGAATTGATGATTTTAGTGTTGTTTGATGTGTTTTGAGGATTGGAACAAGTTTGAATAATCTTTTAGGAGGTGTTGGTGCTTTTGGTTGAGGTCCCGAGGGCCTCGGGGTGAATTCGGGTGGTTGAACGGAAGGTTTTTGGAGTTAATTGCAGGTTCAAATTTTGCTGGTATCTGTTGGTTTCGCACCTGCAGTTATTGGACCGCAGGTGCGGTCTCGCTGAAGCGGTTTGAGGAGCGCAGAAGCGGAAGTCTTGGCCCTTGCCAGATTCCGCAGGAGCGGAAAGAGTACCGCATAATCTGTCCCGCAGAAGCGAGCTGGGCCTCGCAGAAGCGGAAGGAATGCCATTCATTTCGTAATAAGAAACTTTTCCACATAGAGGTTTCAGCTACTTAAAGCGAGAGTGCATCCAAAAATTCGAGAAGAGTGCTCGGCCTTGGTTGAAAGCTGAGCTTTTGCCAATTGGTTCATGGTAGTTGTCAACTCGGCTATAGCTTTCTCGTGGTCATGTAGCTCCTTGTGAAGGTGAATAACTTTACGGTCACCTTGTGGCACATTGGCTCTACATTTCCACGCCAAAGAGGTATCCGCCATCTCATCAAGGATTTCACAAGCTTCGGCATATGGCATGTTCATGAAGTTCCCCTCGGCGAGTTGGTTAACCACACCTTGGTTTGTTGTGTTGATCCCCCTGTAGAAGGTCTGTTGAATCATGGCCTCAGTTATGTCGTTACTAGGGAACTCTTTAACCATGGTACGATATCTCTCCCAAATCTCGTGCAATGGCTCATTAGGTTCTTTCTTGAAGACAAGAATCTCATCCCTAAGCGTCGCCATATATCCCGGAGAGGAGAATTTGGAAATGAACTTTTCTGCCAACTCATACCAAGTGGTGATGGAATGGTTGGGCAGAGATTTTTTCATTGAATGGCAAAAACTCAAAAACACCAAAAATATTTTCTTTTTTCTTTGGAAGTCTTTCTTTCGAAAAAACAAAAAAAATATTTCTTTTTTAGAATTCTTCCTTTCAACAATTCCAATAAAACAGATTCCAAAAAATATTTTCCTTGTTATGTGGTCTATTTGTATAGGAGTAATAAAAAAAGAAAAAAAGAGTTAGTTTATTTATTTATTCTTGATATCCCTGAAGTATGTAATGATCTGATTCATGCGGCGAGATGATACATAGGCAACCCCCAAAAGGTTCGATCAATGACTCTAAAATGACAAATCAAAATAAGGCGAGTGAAAGGAAAAACGTAAAAAGGAGAGAAGGAAATTAGAAATAAGTGCATCAACAAGCAGCAACCTTATAAGCTGGAATGAAACATGAAGCCTTCCAAAAGCATGTTAGAGATGGTGATAATGTTAGGAACATGGCATATTACATGTGATTCATATATGTAAAATGCTTAACCATAACATGTTTGTTGTCTCTTATAAAGTAAGCTTAAGGTGGTTGGTTTGTGATGAAACTGGCAACACATCATTGCTTTACCAGATCTAAGGGAAAAGTAGCAATGACTAACAATGATGAAATTAATTTGGCTAGTGACGACCTCCCGGGTCAATCAGTTGAGCAAGAGTTGGAGGAAATAAGAAGATTGAAACAAAAATTCTATGATGTGTATCAGGCTTGGGTCTCCGGCCATCCTCCGCCTCAGGGTCCCTCAGAGGGAACTTCAACCGTACCCCTGGCTACTCAACCATCGCTCCATGAAACAAGCAATCACATTGTACCACCAGGGTATGTACCAAACTACAGCTTTTATGCTGCCTCTGGTACCTCTAATGTGCGGCCTCTAGACCTACCAGTCAGGAACACCCCTTTTGTCATGTCTGGCACACTGGTATATACAATCCCACCACCACTTCCTGTGACGAGGCCAAATAACGAACCACTATCTCATGCTTATGATGGCTAATACTACTCTCCAAATATGGCTTTCAGGGTCCCGAGTCCATACCATGAGACTCCTCAGTACGAGTCAACAGTGGAAAATGAAAGATCTGCCAAGACGGGTGAGCCATATAAAATGAACAGGAAAATGAAAAGTCTTGAAAAGAACATAAAGAACATACAAAGACACGTGGTCACGAAAGTGTTTCATTCAGCGATCTGTGTATGTTCCGTCACATCCATTTGCCACCAGGGTTCAAGACCCTAAAATTTGAGAAATATGATGGACATGACGACCCTATCATGCACTTGAAAGGTACTGGAACCAGCAAAGAGGTGCAGGAGGAAAAGAAGAATTGCCGATGGGTTATTTTGGGGAGAGTTTGGTGGGAGTAGCCTCTAAGTGGTTCATTAACCAAGATATCTCTCACTGGAATCCTTGGGATGACATAGCCTAGGCCTTCGTCAAACTATTTTAGTACAACATTGATATTGCACCAGATCATAATTCCCTGTCCAATATGAAGAAAAAACTGATCGAAAGCTTTAGGGAGTATGCCGTCAAGTGGAAGGAGTAAGCGGCTAGAGTTAAGCCACCCATGGATAACCATGAGTTGATCAATGTTTTTCTAGAGGCTCAAGATCTTATTATTTCCAGAACATGATATCCGCAATGGACAGATCTTTTGCAGATGCAATCAAGATAGGGAAATGGTCGAAAATGGCCTCAAGACTGGCAGAATTGTAAGTCAAACTGTTCTCAACGCCACCACTTAGGCGATCCAAAATGGGTCGAGAAGTTTGACAAATAGAAGAAAAGAGATGAAGGGTCTATGATGACTTCGGGATCCAGGGAAGTTCAAAGAGGGCCATCATACCCTTATGTGTAAGTTCAGCAGGGGCAATCCAGCTCCCCTCAACATTATTATCCCCCACCAATTCCTCAATACTCTATGGGCCTACCATAGTATACAGTGTTTAATTCTCATTCCTATGATCGGCCTCCCAATCAACAGGTACAGGTACCAGCCCCAAGGATCCTCCCACCTCAACAGCAAAATTTTCAGGCACCTTACAATGCTCGTCCCAAGCAGAATTATGGTCGAGAGTAGAGGTCGGTGGAAAAATTCACTCCATTGGCTAAATCATACTCTAGTCTATTCTAGAAGCTGAAGCAAATGGGCGTGACTAGACCCATTGCTCCCCACTATATGCAGCCCGATTCATATGGATTTCAAGTAAATGCTAGATATGAATATCATTCAGGTGCCCCGGGTCATAGCACTGATGATTATTGGACTCTAAAAAGAGCCATAGAAAGACTCATCATGGAAAAGTTAATTGTGGTAACAAATGGTGAAGACCCTCTTAATGTTACAAACAACCCGCTGCCAAAACACAACGATGTTCATTTTGTGGGAATGATTGGCTGAGATCAAGAATATAAGTCGGTTGGCGGAGCAAAAATTACAGTGGGAATGATTCAAGGAATAAGACTGGAAGTAAGTCCAAACCGAGATGTGCCATTGATTGTGAAAGGTGCCTAGATCTCAAAGAAGGAAACTTTATTTTTTCCAAAAATCTCGAGGTTGGAAGTCGATCCAATGTTCCAAGCCCAAAGTTGTATGTCCTTGGAGGTCACCCCATCACAAGGCAGAATCAGGGCGGTACGAAGGATATAACAGATGCTCAAATTTGAACATGACAGGCAAGAAATTATTGTTCACGGGAAAGATGAGTCGTCCATTAATACAGACCTGTTAATCCCCGTATTGAGGCCAAGGAAGGGTGTGAGTCCATTATCTATCATGCTTTTGAAGTGGTTCTTATGGACCATGTTGAGGAAGGAAAGCCCATTCGACATACTCATCTTTCCAACACATTTGTAATAGTGGCTGCACTTATGCTGAGACGAGGTTATGAGCCAGGAAGAGGCGTGGGGGCATCATTGCAAGGAATTTCGGAGCCTATTTCTCCGTTCAATAACCAGAGTACTTTTGGTTTAAACTACAGGCCACTACAAGCAGATGAAGACAAAGCCAAGCACCGCAAAAAGCATGGACGTGTCTTGCAACAACCTATCCCTTAAATTTTCTACACTTTTGTCAAGCCATGACTCCAAGAGGGTCAAAATTCCTTGGCACAGGAAAACATTGATGAAATTTTCCATGGACTCGGCCAGATGTTTTCTGAAGTGAATATGATCCAGGCTGATGAAGCCACTAGTCATGCCGATATGCAACTAATTGGCCCAGATACCATGCTCAACAACTGGAAGCAACTCCTCTCCTCACAAGGAGGGAGTCTTGGTAGTTTGCTTTTGAAACTTCTTTTTTGTACTTTGGGTTGCGTTTAGGGTTGTAATCCAAACATCTCAATTTGATCGTTTTGTTTTGATGTTAACCCTTCTATCCTTTTAAATTCAATGAAATGTAGTTCAGTTTCGTATTAACTTTTGTATCTTTTCCTTTCCTAATTCCTGTCATTTGGTTTCCTTTTCAGTTTTATTAATGGCGACTTTAGTAACATAACATTCATGCAGAGACTTTAGTAACATAACATTCATGCAGAGCCCAGATCTTAAAAAAATGTCTAATTTCAAAATAATGCATTAAGAGGTTGAGTATGATGAAGATGAGGTTGTTGAGAAAATAGAAAGAGAGTTGGAATAATTTGAACAAAAGCCTAAGCCCAATCTCAATGAAACTGAGCCAATTAATATCAAAAGTCATGAAGAAGTTAGAGAAACAAAGATAAGCATTCACACTGAACAAAAAATCAAAGATGCCTTGATTCAAGTTTTATTTGAATACAAATATGTGTTTGCTTGGTCTTATGATGATATGCTGGGTTTGAATGCTGATCTAATGGTTCATAAGCTTCCTACGTATCATGATTTTCCATACTCCAACAAAAACAACAAAAATTTAAAACAAACATGAGTGACAAAATCAAAGAGGAAATAATGAAGCAACTGAGTGCCAATGTGGTCAGAGCTATCCGATACACCACCTAGGTGGCAAATGTTGTGCCTATGCCAAAGAAGGATGGAAAAACTAGAGTTTGTGTTGACTATAGAGACCTGAACAAAGCAAGTCCAAAGGATAATTTTCCTTCACCAAACATCTACATTATTGTAGATAATTCTGCAATGCATGAGATACAATTGTTCGAGGATTGCTATACTGGTTACCACCAAATTTTAATGGATGAGGATGATGAAGACGAGACTGATTTCACCACTCCATGGGGCACTTATTGTCACAGGGTCATGCCATTGGTTTAAAGAATGCAAGGGCAACTTACATGAAGGCCATGACCATAATTTTTCACGATATGATGCACAAAGAGATTGAAGTATATATCGATGATGTCATATGTGACGACCCGACCCGTCGGCTCGTGAGTTACCGCCCCATTTTCCCAATTTCCTATTTTTTTATGCTTTATTATCAATGTTGGGTGTGAACGAGTTGATTTGGATTGGTTTTAGTAGGAAATGAGACACTTAGTCTCTTTAAGGAAGGTTTGTTTTGGAAAAGTCAACCGAACGTTGACTTATGTGTTAGAGGGCTCGGATTTGAATTTTGATGATTCGGTTAGCTTTGGGGGATTATTTGTAACTTAGGAGTGTGATCGAAAGTAAATTTGGAGGTCCAGTGTAGAATTAGGCTTGAATTGGCGAAGTTAGTATTTTGGCGAATTTCGGTTGATATGTGAGATTTTGATCCGAGAGTTTGAATGGAATTCTGAGAGTTGTTGTAGCTTCGTTAGGTGATTTGGGATATGTGTGCAAAATTTCAGGTCATTCGGACGTGGTTTGGTCGGGTTTTTGATCGAAAGTGTATTTCGTAACTTTTTAGAAAATTAGGCTTGAATTCAATGAGTTTTGGGTAATTTGATGTTGTTTGAGGTATTTTGATGATTGGAACAGGTTTGAATAATGTTATGAATTTTGTTAACATATTTGGTCGGGGTCCCATGAGGCTCGGATAAGTTTTGGAAGATTTTTGCCATTTGAGCATAAGCATGTAATGATCTAAAGTCCATTTTTAGTTCTAGAGATCGAAATTTTATTTCGAGATTTCCAAAATTTAAATAATGAATTATAGGAGTGATCTGGAAAGTTTGGTATAATTTCATCAAGTCGTGATTGGGTTTTTGACATGAAACATAAGTTAATTGTTTAACGAGAAAAATGGGTATTGAACTGAGCAAAAGAGCTCCGAATTAAGTTTCGATTGAAGGTCTATGTTCGTACTATTATTTTTTACTCATAGGAACAAGAATTATCAAATTCCGAGTTCGTATGATGGAGTTAGAGCCATTTTAGTGAAAAGAAAAATGCTGCAATTTCTTTGGCAGCTGCTGTATTTTTTTGAGCTGCGTGAATAGTAACCTCGCGCGTGAATAGTAACCGCGCGGGTGAACAGTAACCGCGCGTGTGAACAGTATTTCCAAAAAAAAATTTGGACTGTGAGTTTATAAAGCACTTCATCCGCGATTTTGGGTCATTTTTCCTCCATGGTTGATCATTTTGAGAGCTTCTTTGTGGAGATTAAAGAGGGATTCAAGGGGGAACGACTTGAGGTATGATTTTTGGACTTAGAACTCGTTTTTATTGTGAATTCCACCTAGAGATTCATGAAATATAAGCCTAGAAATCAAGAACTAGGGCTTGAATTTTGAAACCAAACAATTATGATTTGATAGGTCATTTGAACTCGAATTTGGGAGTTCTTGGTATGTATAGACTCGTGGTGAGACAAGAAATCCGGTGATGGTAATTTTCTGAGTTTCAAGATGTGGGCCTGGGGCTCAGATTTTGTCAAATTCGTGAATTTTGATATTTTTCGATTGCTTTCGATTGGGTATTGTCTCTTTAGCATAATGCGACATATTCGTTATGATTTTGGGCAGATTCGTCGCACGAGGAGGCTAATTTGAGAGGCAAGGGCATAACGAGCTAGACTTTGACCGTCTTGAGGTGAGTAATTGATGTAAATGATGTCCTAAGGGTTTGAAACCCCGAAATTTCACATCGTAATGCTATATTGAGGTGACTTGCACGCCGGATAACGCGCGTGGAGTAGAGCACCGTTGGGGATTGTTACTTGGTCCGTCCCGAGAGATGTTTCTACCATGTTTTCTACATGAACTAAATTGAGAATCATCCTTACTTGGATTTAATTGTTATATTTGGGCTTCTTGCCAATTATTTGAATCCTTCAGGGAATGATATCACTGCTTTCGCATACATTGCAAATCATTTGATCTCAGTCCAAGGTTTTAAATACTGTTTTGCAAAATTAGCCATCTTCCTAAGATTTGAAAACTTAAATGATATTTCTAAATGATATTTTTGGGCTGAGAACCACTATTTTATAAATGCCCAAGGGGCTTATGATGGTTTCTGGACTGAGCATGGATCGGGCTGCGCACCGCAGCAGTATTACATTGATATTGAGGCCGAGAGACTGGTTAATTATACTGATATTGATATGAGGCCGAGGGCCTAGATTTGATGCCACGAGATGGCTTGATATTGCGCTTAGGCTTTAGGAGCCCCTCCAGAGTCTGCGCACACCCCTAGTGAGCGCCGTCGACTATAAATAAATGGATGGCTCGGGCTGCACGCTGCAGTGAGTACCAGAGTGTACCATCATATGCATTGCATTGCACTCATGCATTTGCTCTTTATCTGTTATACCTGCCTTAGTATCTGTACTTTGATTTCATTGACTTGTTACTTCACTATTTGATGTTCTACACTCCCAGTTATAGTTTACCTTGTATTTTTCATGATTTCTTATCCTCAGCCTTTATTTATGTTTATTACTCACTGGGTCGGAGTACTCACATTACTTCCTACACCTTGTATGCAGATCAGGTACACCACAAGCTGAGTAAGGATTTGTTTAGCTGAACAGCAGTATCCGGGAGTATCGAGGTAGCTGCATGGCGTTTGCAGCCTTGATCTCTCCCATCTATCTTTATCATTTTATTCCGCATTTTTCCTAGACAGACTTGTGATATGTGGATATTCTGTATTAGAGGCTCATGTTCGTGACACCGGATTCTATTGGGCTATGTTGTGGTATTCTAATTGAACTTCCGCAGATTTTATTATTATTTATAAACTTGAAAGTAACGACTTAGTAAATATCCTTGTGTTATTTATCTATAATCTGAGTAAGAAATTGGGATAATGTTGTTGAATGGTCGGGCTTGCCTAGCAGTGTGTTGGGCGCCATCACGATCGGGTTTTGGTTCGTGACAAGTTGGTATCGGAGCCCAGGTTACTTGGTCTCGCGAGTCATAAGCCGGTTTAGTAGAGTCTCGCAGATCGGTACGAAGACGTCTGTATTTATCCTCGAGAGGCTGCAGAACCTTTAGGAAAACTTCATATTCTTGAATTCTTATCGTGCATCCTTGATTCAGCTTGAAATATAACTCTTTGAATTCTTTCTACGCATTCGTACGCGCGGACGAGCGCTCAGTATCAAATGTGCCTTGGTGGCTTGTGATTCCCTGATTGAGGGGCGAGATGTAATCTCTGTGAGTTTATGGTGGGCCGGTCTGGAGGACTTGAGATTGGATCTTTGCCTATGGCTGAAGCACCGAGGTGGTGATTGTGTGAACAAGTATTTTTGAACTTATATGTTCGGTAGTGTCCCTGGTAGTGGAAATGATGATTGTGGCTATGTGATGAGTATGTTAGTACTGCGAGGCGTATCCATATGAATTGGAAGTGACGAGAAGGGTCTGCTGAATGATGGAAGAACTAATAGATGCTTTAAGTCCATCGTGATTCAAGTTATAGCCCGAGTTATGGGCGTGTGAAGAATCTTTTCATGTCTCCTAGTTGGGAATGAAGTAAATTTCATGTTGCGGTATGAGTACAGACTCAGGAAGATCAAGTGACTGCGTAATGCTTATGGCGGTGGAAGGTATACAGAAATGTTAGTTGGAGGCAAAGCAGGTGGGTCATCCCCTCCGGGGTGTTCTAAAGTTGTGTGATCCTTATGTTATCTATTAGAAGACCTCAATTGCAAGTGACGAAAATGTGTTGAAATCTAAATTGGATCGCCTAGAGAGTGGGCTTAACTGTTGTGTGAGTGAATGTGAGATTTGCAAAAGAGTTAAAAAATCTAAATGATTTGTGTTTCCACAAGCTTATGAAGGATCGAGTTTAATCTCACAATGGTATTGAGGCAACAATGGAGTATATGCGTTATGAGTATAGTGTGTTGTGATCTATGGCTTCGAGCCAAGTTGGGGAGCTTGCTATTGGTTAGTTGATTGTCAAGTTATGTGCTATGTTGGTTCCGATTTGAGGCATGCTGGTGAATCAGTTTTGATTGTGGAAATTGGGGCGAGAATGGCATGAGTGAAGGAAATTTTTCTTTTTTTGACAAAGATGTCATGAGCTCGGATGAGCAGGAAAGTCTCCATTTTTCCTTCCACTAGCACAAGAACACAAGGAGGGAATTCCATGAAAAGCTCATTGAGCCCACGGTGAAAGAGGGAGAGATTTCATCTTCGACGATTCATGAAGGAGACAACTTGATTGTAATTTCCTGAACCTCTCCAAGGAGAGGCAGGGAAAATTTCGATAATCAATGAAACCTCCCAAATATTATTTCTATTCGATCTTCTATTTTTATGATTCTGTCTTTCGATCCAATATTAATTATGATTGACTATGATTTACCCCTTCGTCTATATTGATTGATTTGCTAAAAAAATCTTCAACAGCTTTTGAGTCAAACAATTTGCCACCGTCTGTGGGGATTTCCTAGTGAAAATACTTTGTTCTTCCTGGATCGAAGCAAAAGAAACACCAAAAAGAAAACTCAACTCAAACCGGAGTCAATGGAGGTGCATCAAACAAAAGAAGAAGAATCGAATGCGCCAATGGGAGATATAAAACTTCTGCCCTGTTGACCTCGAGCAGATCGAGCGAAGAGAGAAGTGATGCAAAGCATCCCCCGGCCCCCTCCTGATCGCCGGACAGGAAGATGGAGCTTCCCCCCTCATCCACCATACTATGTCAGGCCGGAAACCGGCGCAGAGGTGTTTCAAACGAGGAATCGAAAATCACCTTAAAACGACCTAAATGCAGGCTAAGTGCCTTTGCCATCAAAGTTTGACTGTTCGACCTCACTCGGCCTTTATTTATGTTTATTACTCACTGGGTCAGAGTACTCACATTACTCCCCGCACCTTGTATGCAGATCCAGGTACACCACAAGCTGAGTAAGGATTTGTTTAGCTGAGCAGCAGTATCCGGGAGTATCGAGGTAGCTGCATGGCGTTCGCAGCCTTGATCTCTCCCATCTATCTTTATCCTTTTATTCCGCATTTTTCCTATACAGACTTGTGATATGTGGATATTCTGTATTAGAGGCTCATGTTCGTGACACCGGATTCTATTGGGCTATGTTGTGGTATTCTAATTGAACTTCCGCAGATTTTATTATTATTTATAAACTTGAAAGTAACGACTTAGTAAATATCCCTGTGTTATTTATCTATAATCTGAGTAAGAAATTGGGATAATGTTGTTGAATGGTCGGGCTTGCCTAGCAGTGTGTTGGGCGCCATCACGACCGTGTTTGGGGTCGTGACAAGTTGGTATCAGAGCCCAGGTTACTTGGTCTCGCGAGTCATGAGCCGGTTTAGTAAAGTCTCGCGGATCGGTACGAAGACGTCTGTGTTTATCCTCGAGAGGCTGTAGAACCTTTAGGAAAACATCACATTCTTGAATTTTTATCGTGCATCCTTGATTCAGCTTGAAATATAACTCTTTGAATTCCTTCTACGCATTCGTACGCGCGAACAAGCGCTCAGTATCAAATGTGCCTTGGTGGCTTGTAATTCCCCGTTTGAGGGGCGAGATGTAATCTCTGTGAGTTTATGGTGGGCTAGTCTGGAGGACTTGAGGTTAGATCTTTGTCTATGGCTGAAGCACCGAGGTGCTGATTGTGTGAACAAGTATTTTTGAACTTATATGTTCGGTAGTGTCCCTGTTAGTGGAAATGACGATTATGGCTATGTGATGAGTATGTTAGTACTGCGAGGCGTATCCATATGAATTGGAAGTGACGAGAAGGGTTTGCTGAATGATGGAAGAACTAATAGATGCTTGAAGTCCATTGTGATTCAAGTTATAGCCCGAGTTATGGGCGTGTGAAGAATCTTTTCATGTCTCCTAGTTAGGAGTGAAGTAAATTTCATGTTGTGGTATGAGTACAGACTCAGGAAGATCAAGTGACTGCGTAATGCTTATGGCGGTGGAAGGTATACAGAAATGTTAGTTGGACGCAAAGCAGGTGGGTCATCTCCTGCGGGGTGTTCTAAAGTTGTGTGATCCTTATGTTATCTATTAGAAGACCTCAATTGCAAGTGAAAAAAATGTGTTGAAATCTAAATTGGATCGCCTAGAGAGTGGGCTTAACTGTTGTGTGAGTGAATGCAAGATTTGCAGAAGAGTTATAAATTCTAAATGATTTGTGTTTCCACAAGCTTATGAAGGATCGAGTTTAATATCACTATGGTATTGAGGCAACAATGGAGTATATGCGTTATGAGTATAGTGTGTTGTGATCTATGCCTTCGAGCCAAGTTGGGGAGCTTGCTATTGGTTAGTTGATTGTACGGTTATGTGCTATGTTGGTTCCGATTTGACGCATGCTGGTGAATCAATTTTGGTTTTGGAAATTGGGTCGAGAATGGCACGAGTGAAGGAAATTTTTCTTTTTTTGACAAAGATGTCATGAGCTCGGATGAGCAGGAAAGAAGTTTTGATGTTATGGTAAGTTGGTATTGTCTTCAGCGTCACCTAAGATCAGTGTTTTGTAAAAAGGGTTTTGCGTCCTGGTGAATGATTCTTGATCGCTTTTCATCGTTAGTGCGACCGGTGGTTTGGAGGTAAGCTCCAGATATTGTTGTGGTAGGTTGTGGGAGTGTGTCCCACGGGAAGATTATATAAGTGTGGCATATGATCACTTGATTGATTAAAGATGTAAACCAAGTATGAAGTTTGTAATAGTGTCATTAAATTGGGGATTCATGTGTGGAGGGCACTTGACCTATTGGGTTGTGAACTGGGGAGGATTACCCCAATTATGATGGTTGTTCTTGTGTGTTATGAGAAAAATGGGAGTTATTATGGACCGTTGAAAGGATTTTCAGGCTAGTTCAGCGTAATCAGAATCAGCTTGAAGTCGGTGAATGGATTTAATGTGAATAATGGCTCTATATCCGGCTAGATGTGTGGATTTTAGTAACGCGGTCCTCATGGAGGAGTAGGCGGGTTGATGCTTCGTTGTCAGATATTTCGCGTAGTGATGCATTGCACCGTGTGATTTGTGAGACGGCTTGAGAAATTTCTTATGTGTTGAGAATCCGCGTCGGAATGGCGTTATATGAGCATCTTGGCTCTTGAAATTCAGACTGTATATCGCACCTCAGTTGTGCTTGAGTTTTGTAGCTTATAACGCTATACGTCCCTTAGAGATATTATTATGCACTTAGCATGCTTACAACCGATGCTCGGTATTTTTTTGTAATGAGCAAATTTGGCTCGATGTGCATCTCCTTATGTGAGATCTATGTGTGGATCGGGTGGCACGCCGCCATGGGTATGTTATCTGGATCGGGTTTCACGCGACAACAGTGTGATATTGAGTATAGTTTTCTATGTGCTATTTTTTATACCTTGCTTCCTGTTTTCTAGGGAAGACCCGTATTAGTGTGTGAGTTAGGTAATTCCTTCCAGAGTTCGTTTTCTTTTTGTACCGCATTAGAATTGGTAGCCTATTGGCATACTGGGGCATCATATGTGACTTTTAATTATGTCTGGGGTGGCTTATTGCCCGAGCAGTTCGTACTGGGTGAGATAAGATCATTGGATTCGAGCTCAGTGCAATCTGAGCATATAAAGTAAATTAAGGGGCTAAGACCATTATTTGGTTCAGAATGAGGTGATAGTTCTTGCTAGAAGTATAGACCCAATGAATTGTTGATTCAGCAGTGTTATGAATTTATACAGATCTCATCCGTCGTATCGGTATTGTAAGAATTTGAACAAGACCTATGTATGTCATGCAGAGCATGGGATGTGTAATGATTTTTTTTCTTCTATATGGGATCAATGGAAGTTCTTGACTAGTTGAGTATGTAGACGTTCATGGTTCGGAAGGGAGGTGAAGTCCTCATGTTACCTTAGGATGATATGGTATATGCGATATGTTGTGAAGGATTGCGATTTGCACGTGTAAGGTTACGGTTCAATTCTGAATGAAAATTCATAACATTCTTAGGCGGTACGGGCAGCTTTAGGTAATTAGAGAAATAAGCTTCAGATGATTAGGGTGAATGATCTTCAGATGATTAAGGAAATTGTATTTATAATAATAGTGATTTGCAGAGGGTATATGTTTTAGAAAAAGGCAATGTGGTTAAGTTGATGGCACTTCAATAGTACTGCGGCACTTTAAGGCTAGATCGACTGCTGATATTCGAGTTGCTTGTATGGTACATAGAAATTTTAGAGTATTTATCGTGGGATGATTGGGTATTAAAGGTGTGCATGTATTTGCACGGTGGAAACTGGGATTAGGTATGATAATTTTTGTGCCATATGGAGTTGGAGACTGGGAGTTCTCATGTACATGCTAGGTTATGGTTGTGGATCGTGTGTATCGGCACCATTTAGAGGCTATCGGGATTTGGAGACTCGAGTGGATCTTTATTTGCTGGTATGTTATATTTTGGATGTGATGTTGGAATTCAGACTGGTTGTCTTAGTGTTGGGTGATTTTGAACTATTGCACTAGGGGCTACGCCGGAAGTGCCATGGGTTGAGTGATGAAGTGCGTTGGATTATGTTCTAGCAGAGTGGTTTATATTTCTAAGACCCAGCGGACAGCTGGGAAGGATTGCTCTTCTTAATTGGGCCATCGTGATAGACTTCAGCGCAGAGGTTTCTACCATTGATTCAGTTTCGGTGTTGAGGGACTTTTCGGATGGTTTCTTGTGGCTAGGCATGTCGCCGAGTGACGTTGTTGATTTTGGTATTAATTTGGTGCTGGGCACTGGATCATATGGCTCCGGTAGGAGTAGTAGTAGTGGAAGTCGAGCGGGATGAGCAATTGGGTGTTGCTCGATAAATAACGTACCGGTTATGTTCTATCATGTTTGCGTGGTGTGCGTTATTTATTTCACCGTGGGTGTAATGATTTTCTTTGGCTCCAGACATCAATTGAGCATGGTTGTCAATTTCAAGAATAGTGACTAGAGGTGTTTCATGTGGAGTAGTATTTGGATAGGATCGCGCGTTGCAGCAAAGCTGTGTGGAAACATGACCTTGCGGGTCAAATTTGCGTGTCCTATTTCTATGATGTGAGACAGGGTCTCAGCCTTGTGTTGTGGCGGTATTAGTGAGTTTGAGGTACAGCTCTCTCAGTTGAGTCATTTTCATGATTCGAGTATGTTCGGACCATTTCTTATTGGTGCGTGTATTATTCAAGTTGTAGCTTAGGCCTGTATTGATGTGTTATATCACCAAAGTGGTGTGTTGGGTTCGAAGTGATCGTTGGGGTCATTAATGAATACGAACGGATTTGATTTCATCATGTTTGATGGGTAAATATCGAGGTTCGGTTCAAAAATTTGTTATGATAATTGCCAGAGGAGAAATGGCCTCTTGAATGGTTGATCTGAGCAATGATTATGGTTTATTGCGTGTTTCAATTACCGTTGGCAGTATATGAAAGTGTAGGAATGAGACTTTTGCTAATAAGAGATTTCTATTGATATTTGGTTGTTGTAGGCAGCTGCTGTGAATGGAGGTTATCGCTGCATGTGTTTGAGTTATTGGTATATCATATAATTGCACCTAAGGTTACAGGCATGGTCTATTACAGCTGCTTCAGACTTATTCTGAATATAGGTGTGAAGTTCTGATCTTGTGTATGATTCCGAAAATGAAAGGTGGTTCTACGATTTATGGGATAGACTAGATTGTGTGATTTTAGTTAAAACGTATTATCGGACCCATGTGAGATAGGGTGACATGGGATCACCCCCGGGTTTATGCTTGATAAGGTCATTCAGCTTTTGGTTGGTTTCTAGGACAACTCTGGGTACGCTCGAGGATGAGCGTTTGTTTAAGTTGGGGAGGATATGACGACCCGACCCGTCGGCTCATGAGTTACCGCCCCGTTTTCCCCATTTCCTATTTCTTTATGCTTCATTATCAGTGTTGAATGTGAACAAGTTGATTTGGATTGGTTTTTGTAGGAAATGAGACACTTAGTCTCGTTAAGGAAGGTTTGTTTTGGAAAAGTCAATCGGATGTTGACTTATGTGTTAAAGGGCTCGGATTTGAATTTCGATGATTCGCTTAGCTTCAGGGGATGATTTGTGACTTAGAAGTGTGATCGGAAGTAATTTTGGAGGTCCGATGTAGAATTAGGATTGAATTGGCGAAGTTAGTATTTTGGCGAATTCCGGTTGATAGGTGAGATTTTGATCCGAGCGTTGGAATGGAATTCTGAGAGTTGATGCAGCTTCGTTAGGTGATTTAGGATACGTGTGCAAATTTCAGGTCATTCGGACGTGGTTTGGTCGGGTATTTGATCGAAGGTGTATTTCGGAAGTTTTTAGAAAATTAGGCTTGAATTCGGTGAGTTTTGAGTAATTTGATGCTGTTTGAGGTGTTTTGATGATTGGAACAAGTTTGAATAATGTTATGAATTATGTTGGCGTGTTTGGTCGGGGTCCCATGAGGCTTGGATAAGTTTTAGAAGAGTTTTTGGAAGATTTTTGCCATTTGAGCATAAGCATGTAATGATCCAAATGTCCATTTTTAGTTCTAGAGATCGAAATTTTATTTCGAGATTTCCAGAATTTAAATAATGAATTATAGGAGTGATCTGGAAAGTTTGGTCTAATTTCATCAAGTCGCGATTGGGTTTTTGACACGAAACATGAGTTAATTGTTTAACGAG
>MU787296.1:77455-102987 GCA_026770625.1 Nicotiana glauca
CTTAGTATCTGTACTCTGATTTCATTGACTTGTTGCTTCACTATTTGATGTTCTACACTGCCAGTTATAGTTTACCTTGTATTTTTCATGATTTCTTATCCTCGGCCTTTATTTATATTTATTACTCACTGGGTCGGAGTACTCACATTACTCCCTGCACCTTGTGTGTAGATCCAGGTACACCACAAGATGAGTAAGGATTTGTTTAGCTGAGCAGCAGTATCCGGGAGTATCGAGGTAGCTGCATGGAGTTCGCAGCCTTGATCTCTCCCATCTATCTTTATCCTTTTATTTCGCATTTTTCCTAGACAAACTTGTAATATGCGGATATTCTGTATTAGAGACTCATGTTCGTGACACCAGATTCTATTGGGCTATGTTTTGGTATTCTAATTGAACTTCCGCAGATTTTATTATTATTTATAAACTTGAAAGTAACGACTTAGTAAATATCCCCATGTTATTTATCTATAATCTGAGTAAGAAATTGGGATAATGTTGTTGAATGGTCGGGCTTGCCTAGCAGTGTGTTGGGCGCCATCATGACCGGGTTTGGGGTCGTGACATCATCATAAAATCAAAGACACAAGCTCATCACGTGCGCGATTTGATAAAGTTCTTCAAAAGGCTTTCGAAGGTATAACATTAAGCTTAATCCAACCAAGTGTGCATTTGGGGTTCCATTAGGGAAACTCTTCTGTGTTATAGTCATCCGAAGAGGCATCGAATTGGATCCATCTAAAATAAAGTCCATTCAAGATCTGCCACTACTAAAGAACAAAAAAGAAGTCATGTGTTTGCTCGGGAGGTTGGACTATATCAGTAGCTTCATTGCTCAGCTCACAACCACGTGTGAGCCCATCTTTAAGTTATTGAAAAAGGATGTTGCTATCAAGTGGATGGACGATTTCCAAAAAGCTTTTGACGGGATCAAAGATTATCTGTCAAAATCCCCTGTACTGGTCCCACCTGAACCTGGTAGGCCTTTGTTTTTATATGTATCAATGATGGATAATTCCTTTGGATGCATTCTAGGGAAACATGATACAACAGGCAAAAAGGAACAGGCAATCTATTATTTGATCAATAAGTTCACCAATTATGAGGTTAAGTACACCCTTTTAGAAAGGACATGTTGTGTCTTGACTTGGGTCGCTCAAAAGCTAAAACATTATCTTTTGGCCTATACTAATTATTTCATATCCAAAATGGATCATTTAATGTACATCTTCCAAAAGCCAATGCCCACCGGCATGCTCGCAAAATGGCAAATCCTGCTCACAGAGTTTGACATCGTCTATGCCACTCGCACCACGATAAAAGCACAGGCTTTGGCAGATCATTTGGCAGAGAATCCAGCTAATCATGAGTACAGGCCACTTAGCACATACTTTCCAGACAAATAGGTCAACTCAATAGAGGAAGCAGTTCCAAACGACCATCCCATATGGGAAATGTATTTTTATGGGGATGTCAATATCAAAGGAGTTAGGATCATGGTAATCCTCATCTCACCTATTGGACAACATTACCCTGCTACGGCCCAAGTTTGGTTCTTCTGTAGCAGTAATACGACAAAATACGAAGCTTGTATCATTGGTCTAAAAATGGCCCTCGATCTGGATGTGCATGAACTATTGGTTATGGGAAATTTTGACTTGCTTAACCGGCAAGCCTAAGGTGAATAATAGAATCGAGACATCAAGCTTAATCTGTACAAAAAATGTGTGCAAGACTTGAGCAAAAGATTCAAATCCATCGATTTCAGGTACATTCCTAGGTTTCACAATGAGCTAGCCAATGCCTTGGATACTTTTGTCTCGATGCTCCCTTATCCAGGCAACACTCATATTGATCAACTAGAAATCCATGTTTGGAATCAACACGGTTACAACAATAAAACATAGACAAAACTAGATGGTGAACCATGGTATCATGACATAAAATAGTTCCTGAAAACAAAAGCCGAAAGAGATTAAATAAGAACAATAAGGCGGCTCGCCAGTGGTTTCTTTTTGAATAGGGAAATTATGTACAAAAGGACCCCAGATTTAAACTTGTTCATATGCATAGATGCCATAGAAGTTGATCGGATCATGAGTAAAGTGCATTTAGGGTTATGCGGACCTCATATAAACGTATATATTTTGGCGAAGAAGATTCTGCGGGCAGGGTATTATTGGCTTACTATGGAGCGAGATTACTTCAAGTTTGTTCACAAGTGTCACCAATGCTAGATTCATGGTGGCCTGATTCACTCGCCTCCTTCAGAGTTGCATCCTATGTCCTCTCATTGGCTTTTCGTTGCTTGGGGAATGGACGTTATTAGTCCAATCGAGTCAAAGGCTTTAAATGGACATAGATTCATTTTGGTTGCAATTGGTTACTTCACCAAGTGGGTGGATGCCATCACTTTCAAAGCAGTCACCAAGAAATCAGTGGTAGACTTTGTTCATTCCAACATCATCTGTTGCTTTAGTATCCTGAATACCATTATCACTGACAATGCAGCCAATCCGAATAGTCATCTGATGAAGGAGGTATGCAACTAATTCAAAATTATGTATCATCATTCTACCCGTTACCGACCGAAAGCCAATGAAGTCATTGAAGCGGCAAACAAGAACATCAAGAAGATTCTCAGGAAGATGATCCAAGGGTCTAGGCAATGGCATGAAAAGTTGCCTTTTGCTCTTTTGGGATACTGTATGACTGCTCACATGTCTGTTGGTGCAACTCTGTATCTGCTTTTATATGGAACTGAAGCTGTAATACCAGCAGAA
This sequence comes from Nicotiana glauca, assembly GCA_026770625.1. Lineage (NCBI taxonomy): Eukaryota > Viridiplantae > Streptophyta > Magnoliopsida > Solanales > Solanaceae > Nicotiana > Nicotiana glauca. The sequence continues at coordinate 80,239 of MU787296.1, forward strand.
GTCAAAATTGCCTCTCTCGAAATCATTGTAGAACCGAAAATTGAAGACATTGAGTGGGTCAATACCCGATTAGAACAGCTAATGTTGATTGATGAAAAATGGTTAGCGGCACTATGTTTTGGAAAATCATATTAGCAAAGAATGGCCCTCGCTGTAACAAGAAAGTGCACCCAACGCACTTTGAGGTAGGCCAACCCATTTTGAAATGCATCCTTCTGCACTAGGTAGAAGCTAAAGGAAAGTTCGCCCCGAACTGGAAAGGACCCTACATCATCAAGAAAGTGTTACCAAAAAGGGCCTTGCACTTGGTAAATGAAGTACAGGTACCAGACATGACTATCAAAGCAGTTGCAGTCAAAAGATATTATGTTTGATATATACCCACTGCGAAACTTTCATGCATGATTTCCTCAAATTGAGATGACGAAGGCTATCATAGCTCGCTATCTCAAATAGGTGTGATGACCTTTTGGGATTCGAGGCCCTAAAAGTCTCATTTTATCTTACCTCGATTTGCATGATGGTCCGGGTATATATCCTGAATGCTTTTATGTGAAAATTTGATAAAAATGCTAAATTGGCCTTTAAAATTGAATTTATGTTGACTTCGGTCAATATTTTAGGTAAAAGGATCCAGACTCGTAATTTGACGGTCCTAGAGGGTCCATAGAAAAATATGGGACTTGGGCGTATGCCCGAAATTGAATTTCGAGGTCCCAAGCCCGAAAAATAAATTTTTGCAGAAAATTATTTAACTGAAATTTTAAGAGTTTTTGGAAATTTAAATGTATTTGAAATTGATTGTATTGGGACTGTATCTTAGTTCCGGAGCTTGATACAGGTCTTATATGGTATTTAGATTGAGCCTGTAAAATTTGGTAAGAAATGGACTTGAAATGATGTGAATCGAACCCTCGATTGTTAAAAATGGAACTTGAGAGTTCATGAGATTTTCCTGTGATTTTAATGCTAAATTTGTTGTTAAAGGTATTAATTTGGTGATTTGATTTCACGAGTAAGTCCATATGATATTTTTGAGTCAGTAAGCATGTTTGGTTTGGAGCCCCAAGGGCTCAGGTGAGTATTGGATGGGTTTCGGGATGTTTTTACACTTAGAAAAGTTGCAGGTTTTGCTGTCTTAGGTGTACAGAAATTTTGTTCTTTGCATTCGCGTGGCTCCAGTCGCGAACGCGTAAGGAAAGCTTCCTCTGCTGCCAGTTTGTTCTTCACGAATGTGGAGCTTAGGACGTGAACGTGAAGCTGCGGGGGGAGTTACCCTTCGCGAACGCGTTCTGGCTCTTGCGAACGCGTAGGGTTAGTGGCCTGGGGGGAGGGATTTCAAATTGTTCTATGCGAACGCGGCCACCTGACCGCGAACACCAAAGCTTGTGGAGATGAAGCTCCGCAAATGCGATCCTTTGAACGCGAACACGATTTCCATCTTGGCCTCACTCATCGCAAACGCGATGAAGGCCGGCGCAGTCATTTTATAATAGTAGAAAAAATGGGCACCCATTTACTTCATATTTTCAAAACTAGAGAGCATTAAGGCAATTTTCAAGAGACATGTTCTTCCCTAAATCATTGGTATATGATTCTAAACATTTTTCTTTCGATTTCCCATTGCATTTTATCAATCTTCATCCAAAAATCTAGGGTTTTTATGGTAGAAATTAGGGCTTTTTGAATGATTGGAATTAAGAACTTATTTTGGGGTTAGATTTTGAAACTAATTGTACATTTGGGCTCGTGGGTGAATGGGTGATCGGGTTATTGTTCGAACCTCGAGTTCTGACCAAGCAGGCCCGCGGTCGATTTTTGACTTTTTGGGAAAAATGATAGAAAACCTATGATTAAGTATTGGGTATAAATTCTTTAGCATTTATTGATGTTGTTAAATTAAATTGGACTAGATACAAGTAATTTGGAGTCAAATTTTAAAGGAAAAGCGGTGTTTGAGGCTTGAGTTGGCCGTAAAAGTTCGAGGTAGTGTTTGGTCTAACCTTAGCTTGAGGGAATAAGTATTGTGCCTTATTTGCTATATGCTAGTGTAGTGTACGCCGTATAGGTGTGGTGACGAGTATCTATATGTCGGTGTCAATCATGGCGTAAGTCTTAAACTGTAATTGTTGTATTTTTTAATAAGTACTAGGATTGCCTAAATTGTTGATTTTTCGTGTTGAGTAAGACCTATGATTAACTTGTGTTATTTGTTTATTGTTGATCATTGGCTCCAGTTGAGGTTTTGATTGTGAAGTTAAGTGTTGGTACAAGTTTGGTTATAGTTGATTCTGTTGCCGGGACGTACTTATTTCTCATTGTTGATTCCCTTGTCGGAATGTATTTATTCTTGTTGTTGATTCCCTTGCTGGGATATTGTTTTTGCTATTGTTTAGGTGAGAAAAGAGTGATAAAGCATGAAGGGTGATGTCGTGCACATTCATATTTATGCATTTGGTGAGGAAAGAGTGATAAAGCACGAAGGGTGATGTCATGTACATTTTTATTGATATTGATGCATATGGTAAGGGAGAGAGATAAAGCACAAAGGGTGATGCCGTGCACATTTCTAATACTTATATGGTGAGGAAACATTTTCATTATTTGATTGCATTGGTGAGGATTGAGAGTAAAAGCATGAAGGGCGATGTCGTGCACTTATTGCCTGTTTATTTTGACTTCTTGCTGCTTTGGTTCAAGTACCTTGATTATCTTATTCCACTATTACAGTGATTCATTATGTTGGTATTCTTCCCCATAGCATGTTACCCTTTCCCCCGTTACTTTTGAATTACTTTTATTACTATTGTCCTGTTAGATACTATTTAGCAGCAGGTTGTTGGTTTGTTGTGTCCTAGCCTCATCACTACTTCGTCGAGGATAGGCTCGACACTTACCAGCACATGGGGTCGGTTGTGCTGATACTAAACTCTGCACTCTTTTGTGCAGATCCCGGTACTAGAACATACGAACCTTAGCTTCGGGTTGCTGCCTTCAGTCCATCAGGAGATCCAAGGTAGTTCTGCAGGCGTCCGCAGGCCTTGTGTCCCCTTCCTATCTAGTTTTCATCTGTTCTTTACTATTAAAGACACAAATGTGTACTTCTTATTCAGACTTTATTTTTAGTTTTCTTAGATAGTCCGTGAGATTGTGACACCAGTTCTAGGTAGTTTATGCTATGGATTCGTATTGTTATTAGCTAAATTGTTAAATTTTCATTCTTCCGCTCCATTAATTTTTGCCATTTATAAATGTTAAATTTTAATTGTTAATGGATTAAAAATGAAAAGGGTAAAATAATTAGCTTGTCTAGCTTTCACTAGTAGGCGTCATCATGACTCCTGAGGGTGAGAAGTCTGGGTCGTGACAATAGGTGTCACCCTTTTGTTAACCCTTTTGAGCTATATTTTTCGTCTTTGTTTTCCCTATTTTGGAACCTATGAACTTGTAAAAGCAAAAAAGAAAGAAAAACAAATAAAATAAATTGAAAAAAAAAAGAAGTGAAAAATCAAACAACAAATCTTCTGAGTCATTGAACTACGTCTGACCCGATTCCGAAAGGATATGTACACACACTTACCATGGTTTTAGTCCCATCACAACAAAAAATCCTTATTCTGAATACTCCAAAACTGGGGCAGAAGTTTGTTTTATTTTACGGTTTTTCCTATAAAAACAGTTCTAAAAGTTGTAATTCAGTTCAAGGTTCTTTTCGCCTTTTCCCTATTAGGAACTTCTGATCGATCTTTGAGAATGTTTGAAGTCCCCATGCCAAGGGCGTTGAGAAACTCCCACATGCAGTAAACAAAAAAAGTAAAAAATAAAAGAAATGAGAGAGTCTTATCGGTGAAAATCTGCATACGCACTATAAGGCGACAATAAGCAGAGAAATGAGAGTCTTAATGGTGAAAACCCAGATGGGCACCATAAGGCGATGGTGAGTAGAGAAATGAGAGAGGCCAGTTAGCGAAAACCCGCAAAAGGTGCTACTAGAAGAATGAGGGTCTTCGATACTCCGGCATTGAGCACAACCAAGAACCACGTTTCAACATAAATGTTTGCAACAAATTTTGAGAATTAGGCAGATTATACGGATCATGAGTCCATTCAAAAATGCATGTCATAATTCATTGAAGTTGGCTTCCGGGTAGAAGTACTCTTTGCTCAGGTTATTTTACGTAGCTTAACTCAGGTAGATCCATTTTACCTAAAGGGATCGAGCTCATAGTTCTGGTTAGAAGTACTCTTTACTCAAGGTGTTTTACGTAGCTTAACTCAGGTAGAACTATTTCGCCTAGGGGGATTCATCTCATAGTTTCGGGTAGAAATACTCTTCACTCAGGTTATTTTACGCAGCTTAACTCAAGTAGAAATGTTTCGCCTAAGGGGATCCAGCTCATAATTCAGGGTAGAAGTATTTTTCTCTCATGATGTTTTATGCAACTTAACTCAGGCAGAACCATTTTGCCAAGGGGAATCCAGCTCATAGTTCCAGGTAGAAGTACTCTTCGCTCATGTAGTTTTACGTAGCTTAACTCAAGTAGAACCTTTTCGCCTAGGGGGATCCAGCTCATATTTCTAGGTATAAGTACTTTTTGGTTCAGACTGTTTTATGCAGTTTAACTCAAGTGGAACCTTTTTGCCTAGAGGGATTCAACACGTTATCTATAATGCAGCGCGCCAACCCCTCATTACATTACTTCCTAGTGATACAGGGTACCAACCCTAGTTAAATTTTCTTCCTAGTAATACAGGACGCCAACCCCTGGTTATATTTCCTTTTAGTAATACAGGGTACAACCCGTGGTTACATTTTCTTCCCAGTAATACAGGGTACCAACTCCTGGTTGCATCCCCTATAGTAATAAAGGATGCCAACCCCTGGTTTACATTTCCTTCCATTAATATAGGGTACCAACCCCTGGTTACATTCCCTTTCAGTAATACATGGCACCAACCCCTAGTTACATTCTTTTTTAGTAATACAGAGTACCAACCCCTGATTACATTTTTCCTTATGATATAGGGTACCATCTGGTAACAATGTGTGTAGTGGGATAATCGGCGATTTGACAACGAAAGCAATAAAAAACCCTTGGTTACATTTTCTTCCTAGTAATGTAGGGTACCATCCCCTTGTTACATTCCCTTCCAAAAATATAGGGTACCAACCCCTGGTTACATTCCTTTTCAGTAATACAGGGTACCAATCCCTAGTTACATTCCTTCCTAGTGATATAGGGTACCAACCTCTGGTTGCATTTTCTTCCTAGTAATACAAGGCTCCAACCCATGGTTATATTTCCTCTTAGTGATAAAGGGTACCAACCCCGGTTTATATTTTCTTCCTAGTAATACAGGGTACTAACCCCTGGTTGCAGTCCCTCCTGTAATACAGGGTTCCAACCCCTGGTTAATTTTTCTTCCAATAATACATAGTACCAACCCCTGGTTACATTCCATTTCAGTAATACGGGTAACAACCCCTGGTTACATTCATTTTCATTAATACAGGGTACCAACCCCGATTACATTCTTTTCTAGTAATACAGGGTGCAACCCCTTGTTATATTTCCTTCAAGTAGTATAGGGTACCAACCCCTAGTTACATTCTCTTTCAGTGATACAGGGTACTAACCCCTGGTTACATTCCTCTTTAGTAATATAGGGTGCCAACCCTTGGTTATATTTTCTTCCAAGTAATACATAGAGCCAACACCTGGTTACATTTCCTTTTAGTGATACATGACACAAACCTTAATTATATTATCTTCCTAATAATACAGGGTACTAACCCCTGGTTACATCCCCTCTAGGAATACAGGGTGCCAACCCCTAGTTACATTTCATTCCAGTAATACAGGGTATCAACCCCTAGTTGCATTCCCCTTCAGTAGTACATTGGACCAACCCCTGGTTGCATTTTTTTTTTCCGTAATACTGGGTACCAACCCCCCATTACATTCCTTCCTAGTGATAAAGGGTACCAACCTCTGGTTACATTTTCTTCCTAGTAATATAGGGCGTCAACCCCTAGTTACATTTTCTTTTAGTGATATAGGGTCCCAACCCCTGGTTACGTTTTCTTCCTAGTAATACCGGCTACCAATCCCTGGTTATATCCCCTACAGTAATACTGGGTGCCAACCTCTGGTTACATTTCTTTCTAGTAATACAGGGTATCAACCCCTAGTTACATTCTGTTTCAGTAAAACAGGGTACCAACCCCTAGTAACATTCATTTTCAGTAATACAGGGTACCAACCCTTGGTCACATTTTCTTCCTAGTAATATAGGGTACTAATCCATGGTTACATTCCCTTTCAGTAATATATTGTACCAACCACTGATTACATTCTTTTTCAGTAATACTGGGTACCAACCCCTAGTTGCATTCCTTCCTAGTGATACGGGGTAATAACCCCTGATTATATTTTCTTCCTAGTAATACAGGCCGCCAAACCATGGTTACATTTCCTTTTAGTAATATAGGGTACCAACCCCTGGTTTTATTTTTTTCCTAGTAATAAAGAGTACTAACCCCTAGTTATATCACCTCCAATAATACAGGGTGCCAATCCTTGGTTACATTTATTTATAGTAATACAGGGTACAAATCCCTGGTTACATTACCTTTCATCATTACAGGGTACTAACCCCTGGTCACATTCCTTCCTAGTGATACAGGTACCAACCCCTGGTTACATCCCCTCTAGTAATACAGGGTGCCAACCCCTGGTTACATTTCTTTCCAGTAATACAGGGTACTAACCCCTAGTTACATTCCTTTCAGTAATATAGGGTACCAACCCCTGGTTATATTCCTTTTCAGTAATACAGTGTACCAACCCCTGATTACATTCCTTCCTAGTGATACAGGGTGCCAGTCCCTGGTTACTTTCCCTTTCAGTAATACAAGATACCATCCCTTAGTTACATTCATTCCAAGTTATACAGGGCACCAACCCCTTGGTGACATTCCCTTCCTAGTAATACAGGGCGCCGACTCATGGTTACATTTTCTTTTAGTAATAGAGGGTAAGAACCCCTGGTTAAATTTTCTTCCTAGTAATACAGGGTGCTAACCCCTTATTACAGTCCCTCCAGTAATACAGGGTGCCAACATTTGGTTATATTTCTTTCCAATAATACATGGTACCAACCCTTGGTTATATTCCATTTTAGTAATACAGGGTGTCAACCCCTGGTTATATTTCCTTCCGGTAATACATGGTACTAACACCTATTTACATTCCCTTTCAATAATACAGGGTACAAACCCCTGGATACATTCATCTTCAGTAATACAGGGTACCTACCCTTAGTTACATTTCTTCCTACTGATACAGGGTATCAACCCCTGGTTACATTTTCTTCCTAGTAATACAGGGCGCCGACCTGGTTACATTTCCTTTTAGTGTTACAGGATACCAACCCCTAGTTATATTTTCTTCCTAGTAATACATGTTACCGACCCCTGATTACATCATCTCCAGTATACATGGTGCAAACGCCTGGTTATATTTCATTCCAGTAATACAAGGTACCAACCCCTAGTTACATTTTCTTTCAGTAATAAAGAGTACTACCCCCTGGTTGTAATCACGGGTCGGTACCATGTATTACAAGGTACCAACCCCTGGTTACATTTCCTTCCAGCATACATGGTGCCAACCCCTGGTCACATTTCCTTCCAGTAATACAAGGAACCTACCCCTGGTTACATTTCCTTTCAGTAATACAGAGTACCACCCCCTGGTTGCATTTTTTTCAGTAATATAGGGTACCAACCCCTGGTTGCATTCTTTCCTAGTGATACAGGGTACCAACCTCTGCTTATATTTACTTTCTAGTAATACAGGGCACCAACCCCTGGGTACATTTCCTTTTAGTGATACGGAGTACCAACCCCTGGTTACATTTTCTTCCTATTAATACAGAGTACCAACCCTTGGTTACATTCCGTCCTAGTGATATAGGGTGTCTATCCATGGTTACTTTCACTTTCAGTAATACAAGATACCAACCCCTGGTTACATATCCTCTAGGTAACATAGGGTATACAATCCCTCGTTACAAATTTTATCTCTTTCAGTTAGTTTATACCATTGTTTTTGTGTGCCTTTCAATAAATTAGATAGTTTATAGCTTTCTCTGGTAACTCACAAAAATTTTCTACTCCAAACTAGGGCAGAAAAAATTTGTTCGTTTTGTTCGACTTTGATGGCTTTGCAGACCGCGCTGTAGAGCACAAGTGACTGTTAAAGCTTGCGTTTTCAATTTCTCATTTCAAGAAAGAAGTCTTTCGATCACAAGATAATTACAGTTAGCTTTGATAATATACTAGCAACCCAGCTTCTCAAGTTTTATTTTCCTAAATTCTAATCGGGAAATCAAGTAATCGAGAATGAGCCATAATATTTTCTTCAAAGAGCATCAAGATCCAATCTAAGGTCAACACAAATGAGCATGTCAAGAATCAATATTTGATTCTAGAAGACACATAGATAGGAATTTGGTAACTCTTAGCTTGGAGGCATATGTAGTTCTCTTTTTCTTTTGATGTAAGCAGCAAGTAATAGTAACAGAAACAGCAGCAGTTGCAACAGTCTTAACTTCAGCGTTCGGTAGTCCCAACAGAACTACACCGACCAAATTCCTTTATAGTCAAAGATATGTAGGCAACCTCGGAAGCAAGGTCGATCGCCTTTTTCACAAAAAAATGCTTTCATTATAGTGATGTGTGAGCAAAAATTAATCATGACATGCACTTTTCTTTGCACGAAAACTCTTCATGTTCTTGAGCAAAGAGGGGCAGCTGTGAATACCTAATTTTTGCTCGTTTCTAATTCTCCTACAAATACTAATATTCGGATGATTTTTAGTTATTTGTACATTCCTTTATTAAAAATACCAATTATATTTTATACCTTTTATTTGTGCATTTTTAGTTTGCATCTTTATATATATATATATATATATATATATATATATATATATATCCCAAAAAGATTTTCTTTCTACTTGTATATTTTTTTTCTAGGACTAAATAAGATAATTAGGGGTTAAGTAATTGGGCTAGTGTATTTTAATTGAAATTGAGCCAAATTGGACCAAAATTAGAAGCCCTGCCAGGGGCGGGTCCAAACGACGTAGTTTTGGATCAAAACTACGTTGTTTTGGTTAAGTGACAGAGATTAAATCTTATCCATCCATAGCCTCTCTACCAATGGCCATAATTTGATCTCTCTTCGAGGTATTTAAGACCTAGACAGGCCAAAAATTTGCCCTATTTTTCCTTTATTTTTTTCCTTCTTCCTCTCTTTTCCCTCTCTCAGACCAGCTGCCACTCCTCCTACTGCTGCCTTGCTCCGCCGGAGGAGATCGTCCCCCTGCGGCCACCATCATCCAAACCACCCCAAAGTATCTTCGGCATCTTCTCGTGGCTCGAACAGTGTCAAGTGCCCTCGATTGATATAAACCTTACTTTTTTTTATTGTTTTTTATCTTTTCTGATTTTTCGCTTTTGCAATTAGTATTAGGTTTAAAGGTTTTATTTCCATTAATTTTGTCTTTATTTATGTTCAATTGAGTATTAGTTTTTAATTACATATTACTTTATAAATTTAAATTTTGTTTTTCGACCTTGCCAGTCGAGTAATTCGTTCTTTTCTGTTAGTTTTTATTTTTTGGTTCTCCGACCTAGTCGGTCGACTATTTTGTATGGATTTGTTATGTTTGAATTTTCAGTTTTTCGACCTAGCTGGTAAGAAAAACTGTCCATTGGACAAAAATCTGGGTTTGGATAGATTTTTTGTTAAAATATATCATTTTGGACAGATTTTTAGTAAAACAAAATCTGTCCCAAATCCTTTCTCCTCCTATATAAAGAGGATTTCTTCCCTCATCTTCTGCACATCTTTTACTCTAAAAAAGACACATCCTTACTCACTGAAAAAGGAACACCACATGAGAGCAAAACAAAGATCAACTTAACGTCTATAGTAAGCTGCAAAGAAAAAAGCTGAACTCCTCATTTTCTTTAGTTTAAGAGCCGCTAGTTGTTGCTGCTGATTTCTGTTACTTTAGTCATTGCTAACACTTTTACTTTCTGCTATCCAGGTATTGTGTGTGTGATTGAGCCTTTTTAATTAACCGGGCAACAAATCAATAGCCATGACTTGTTCAATAATAATTTGTCATGAGCAGGGATTCCTTTGTCACATGAGATGTCTTACACTTTGTATCAAATTAAAAATATAATTTCAGCGCAGCCCATGTCGATATAGTCCATGAGTTAATCCAAATCTTTTTTTAATGTCATATTTAGTTAAACAAATATAATAATGTCATATTCTTTTCTCTTGAATAATTTACTTATCTCTTTTAATTAATTTAACAATAGGCAAATTTTATGCACGTTTGAGATGTAGACCATGTGTTCATACACGATTCTTGGTCGATATTTATTTGCCAAAGTAATCATGTGTGCATTCCCGCTCCTTGACTCTTTAATATTCATTGTATTTAAACTATGTTTATGGACACGTTCCTTGGTTTAGTATATAAAATCAAATAAGGATCTAGTGTGCTTGCATGCTCCTAGGCCAAAATTATTGATTCTTAAGTGACAATGGACGATAGTAATTTAAGGTAAATATCACATAGTTTATCTAATAACTCCAACCAATTTTAATCAACAAAGCGACAGAGCTAGAACCACGTGATACGGGAAGTGTCTTACACCTTCTCCCCGATCAACGGAATTCCTTACCCGGACTTTTTTTTATCGTAGACCAACATGAAAAGATTCAAATCTTCCTTTGAATAGGAATTCAAATAAAACGTGACTTGGAACACCCAAAAATCAATTACAAGTGATGACTCTGAATAATAAAATAATCCCTACTTCAAAAAATATCACTTTAATTGGAAAAACTATTTAACCCACAAAAGTCCATAATATTATTTTGTGGGTGGTAGAAAAAAGGGTTGACAAATGGCCATTTGAAAAATGTGTTAAGTGTTTGTCCTGATTTTCTTACCATATTTGGTTTTCTTATCTCTCAAAAGAAAGGAAAACATATTTATCATAATTGAGTTTTCCTTCTTGTAGAAGGAAACTATAAATCTATCATATTTGGCTAGTCCCTTTTCTTGTAGGAAAAGGTTTGAACTTCTATAAATTGAGGATCCTTCCTTCTCATTCAGTAGCATCCACAATGTAGCCATAAAGGACTTAAGAGTTTTGGTTAGGGGGAGAATTTCGGGACAAGTGTTAGCTTGCCACTTGTGTTTGCCTCTTTTTGTGATTGTCTCTCGATATTTTGTACTCTCTTTTATATAGTAGATTGCTCATCTCCACCGTGGAGTAGGTCAATTGACTGAACCACGTTAAATGATTGTGTCTCTTTTATATTTCTCTGTTATTATCTGATTTATCATTGTTTAAGGTTTGCTTTACTAGCTTCCGTATGACAGCTGATTATTTCGGTCCTAACAGTGGTATCAGTGTGAGGTTCAAGACATGATCATCTTGGCAGGTTTAGTTCTTGCTGCAACCTATTTGATGGTAATCATGATTGTTGTTTGAGAAACTTGACCAGAGTGTTGCTCACGTTAAGACAAACTTTGCGGGTAGAAATTTGGAGATGCGACCTATTAAAGGCTATGTGAAGAAGGTGGATCAATTTTATATTGTCCCAAAATGAAGGTAAAGAGGGAGAATTGTTAGGTGTTTGTCTTGATTTTCTTACCATATTGGTTTTCTTATCTCTCAAATGAAAGGGTAACATATTTACCATAATTGGATTTTCCTTCTTGTATAAGAAAACTATAAATCTCTCATATTTGGCTAGTTCCTTTTCTTATGGAAAAAGGTTTGGACTTCGATAAATTGAGGATCCTTCCTTCTCATTCAGTAGCATCCACAATGTAGCCATAAGGGGCTTGAGAGTCTTGGTTAGGAGGAGAATTTCAGGACAAGTGTTAGCCTACCACTTGTGTTTGCCTCTTTGTGAGGTTGTTCTCTCGATATTTTGTATCTCTTTTATATAGTATATTGTTCATCTCCGTCGTGCACGTAGGTCAATTGACTAAACCATGTTAAATAGTTGTGTCTCTTTTAGTATGTTTCTCTATTGTTTCCTGATTTATCGTCGTTTAAGGATTGCTTTACTAGCTTCCGCATGACACCTGATTATTCCGGTCATAACATAATGGACTCTAACCTTATTTGATCTACGTTTAGTTGGTGTTATCATATTTGAAGGTTTTTTTTTTTCATTTCAATATGTTTTGTAATTTGAACAATTAATTATATGAGTCCACAAAATTTGACTTTTGGTTCTTTCGAATACAAACTTGGCAGACAATCAGACATGTATCAATGGGTAAAAACTAAAAAGTTATCTTCACCCCCAATGCGTACTTCTATCGCTTAATTAACTTCTATCGCTTAATTATAGCTAATCAATATGTACAATTTCTTAATAAGCACTTGCTTATGATAAATTTATATGATATGATATAAACATTACAGCCGTTAAGTATTATCCATATGCATGTGTGTATCAGGCTGTGTATCTGTGATTTATAGCTCTCATTATTGGTTACTCCTATATGATTACTAGGTGGTGCCAGCTCGTGCCAGCGAGGACTCAATATTGTAATTTTAGAACAACTATTTTATCAACTTTGTTTAACATTTTGACATGAAATAAAAAAGAAAAGAGATAGATGCATTTAAATGACTATCAAATCAAATATAAAAGACATGGCATAACTTTGTTTTGGAATGAAATGGCAAAGAAGAGAAATAAATGCATGTACAGGATTACAAGATCTTAAACTATTGCAATATTTGCAACTACGAAGATTTAGATCAAAATCTAGACAATTCTCTTTCGGTATAGTAGGATAGCAATTACATAATTTCCATGGGATTGCTGGAAGAATAATTCAAATCCTTTGAGTTGTCTGCAAGATTTTAGGTGCAAACACAGTTGCCCACACCGAAATCAAAATAGCTAACTGTAATGAAAAGAGTTCCATGTACACATAGCTATCATATACTTCTTTTCTAGCACAATATGCCAAAAGTGTCATAAGAATGGCAGCATTGCATCTTTTTCAGCTTGGTTCTTATCGTTGCAAAGATGTCTTATCATCTACATTCTGCTGAAAGATTAATTAATTTATAAAATGTAGAGAAAAATAGAGAAAAAAAGTAAAAGATGCGTATCCCTGAAACATCCAAAATATAAAGAAACTAAATAAAGAATGGGTCCATCTCTAAGACAAAATTGATACCACGCTTTGACAAATACTCTGAGACTTGTACAAAAGCAGTTAACAGAAAGCAGATGTGCTAAAAAATAAATTCTAACAGTAGTTACTTACTCCATAACCAGAGTGAAAATGACCAAAACCGTATGTTATGAAATTTGACACCAAAGACTCGAAAGAGAACATGCAAATTTAATTAGCTACTGTCTTTTATAATTAATTGCCATATAAGTTACTATTTCCACCGTAACTTAAAAGTATCTTATATCTCTATATATATTTGTAGTCCCTTCATCTAATAATCCTCTTGATCAAGAAGCTAATATTTTTATATGAAAAGGTAAAGGATTATCATAAGATAGTATCAAGTTGGTATAGAAAGAGTATATTTGAAAGGAAGAAAAGGTCTTCCTCCTATAAATTAAAGGAGTACAAAAGGTGTAATAGCGACTCAAAGTCTTACCCCTCCTATACCATAGGATAAACTTTTCAAACATAGATTTTACAAGTGAGACATTTTCCTTCCCACATCATTGAAGCATATGTTATTTTTCCGAGCCAACTATTTCGGTATATGTAGAGTGAAAGATCAAAACTTCGATGCTACAATTCTCAAGTTATTATGGTTAGACTCCTAATTTAATAATATGATTATATTACCCCCAGCTACAATATAACGTCCTTGACTGATCATATCGTTTTCGTTTCTATGTAAATTTGTAATAGAGGTTGAGTAAAATTTACCTTTGATTCTTACATTGGATTAATTATTAATGCATGCACTTGAACGAAAAATCAAAGATAAACAATGAGCAAAGAAAAACAGTTGATTATAAAGTATAGTAAGAGTAATTAACTTGAATATAAGTTTGTTTCTTTGTTGTTATATGGGAATGTAGAAAATGCTAATGCATGGAGCTAAACCGTCCATGAGTCATGATCTGAGGATTTTGTTGTCACGCCCCGACCCGGGGCCTGGACGTAACACGACACTCGGTGCCTGATTACATGTGACCGAGCAAAGCAACTGCTTGGCTAAATCAACATGTGATATCATAACATACTGAATGCGGAAGATAAACTAACACATGCTGATATACTAAAAGTCTGGATAGTATAAATAAAAGTGCGGAAAAACCAATACAATTTTGAAACATATTTGTAGTCAACACAGCTTAATATGAAAAGCCTGCGACTCTGTCTAGTTGTTACTTTAGTCTATGAAGCCTCTAATGAAGTACTGAAAATACTGACTGTCTGAAAATACTGAAGACTATAATAATGACAATGCCCCGAAAGAACTGGGGATCGTCAAATAGCTGGTACGAGAATCCTAGCGCTCGGAATCATCAACCTGTAAATCATTACCTGCATTGTGAGATGCAGGCCCCGAGCAAAAGGGACGTCAGTACATTTGAATTGTACTGGTATGTAAAGCAACTGAAAAGAAGAATTATAAATGCTGAAACTAAAACTGAGCTGATAACTGAAATGATAACTATTGAAACTGAAACTGAAGTGAGAGGTAACTGAACTGATAACCGAAAAGATAACTAATAACTGATAACTGAACTGAATAAAGGAAGTAAGGTTATGAATACTCCCTCTTCTGAATGATGAACAACCTGTTTATCTGAATAAGCTATGGCCTCGGGCACAATATATATGTGCACATGCTATGGCCTCAGGCCCAAGTATACGTATACATAACTACAGCCTCAGGGCCAAAAATGCATAAAGCATAAACTACGGCCTCAGGCCCAAACATGCATAAAGTATAAACTACGGCCTCAGGCCCAAATACAGGTGTTCAATATTCAGGAATTTAAAATCAGGAACTGAGAATCATACTGAAATACATGATGGTGAAATACTGAACCATGCTGAGATACGTGATACCTGAATACTGGATCACACTGAGTATATAATACTGGAATACTGAATCATACTGAGTTACATAATACTGGAATACTGAATCATACTGAGTTATATAATACTAGAATACTGAATAGGACTAGAATGAGACATGTATTATTGAACTGATTATGAACACTGAAACTTAGTTGTTTATGACATGATGAGTAACTATACTGAGACTTAGGGACAAACCCAAGTCTATATTGAATACTAACTGAACTTACAACGTTCAGAATGAAAGTCATGAACGAGTTATGAAGCTAGAGAATAGAAGTTCTACAACTATTTAAGGAACTAGGCTTAATTATATTTATGAGGCAATTGATACGTCATAAAAGAAACGTAGTGTAAGAAGAATTATTAACATTCCCAAACATAGAGAGTTAGCCTCACATACCTCAATTTCGGCCCTTAGTGCTACTACAATGATCCACAATACTAAGAACCTTTAATCTACAATAGCAATATCCAATGAAATCAATATTAGTAACAAATTCCATAACTTAAGTCATTTAGGCATATTATCAAATACCTTTTAGGCATAAATCTCTACATCTCATCACCATATAATTAGTTCATCCAACTATCACCATTCACCAATAATTTATCCCACCATCATGACTAACCAATTTATAACTTCCAACATCACATTTATGACAATCTATCTACACCCAACCAACAAAATTCCATCAAATAATCACCTTCCAATCTTTACACTAATTATGTATTTATATAGGAAACTTATGGCTTCTAATCACCACACCAAGAATCCCAATGCTTAATTCACACTCATATACCCATAATAAATTTATACATGTAAGTTTAAGGGTGTACGATTACCTTTTGGAATAAATCTTGCAAAACCCTCCTTTGAGTTCTTGAAGGAATTTCTTGAAGATCTATATGTTTTATTAGTAGATTTCATCAATACTAGTATAAGAATGATGGAATTTTACACCAAGTTAATGGAGATTGCTTACCTTGAAAATGGGAGGGGTTGGTGGTCTTGAGAGAGTGGGAGAAGACCCCAAAATTCGTCAAAAGAAATAGGGAAAAATGAACCCTAAAATTGGCTTAAAAGAGTTGGGGACTGGGGCGCGTCTACTCTAGCGAAGTGTCCTCGCTTCGCTATCCATTGCATTCAAGGGAAGACAAAAATCCGCATCTACTTTGGCGAAGGGAGCTCGCTTTACTGTCCGCCAAAATAACTGGGTGGTATGTCGTTAGTAATTTGGTCATAACTTCTTTCAAAAAGTTTCGTTCGGGCTCCATAATATATCGTTGGAAAGATATTTTAAAAGCCTACAACTTTCATGAATTGAGTATTCCCCAATTCATTACAAATTTCACTAGAATTGTCTATAAGACAGACCTTCTACAAACTTAGTCGATTTTGTCTAATCTTATGCACCTTACTTTCCATCTTGATTTTGAAATACTATTCTCACCCATACTCATCCCGATGGGACTTCACATGTTCAAAATATAACCTTCATACTCCTTTAACTCATTCACACCTAAGCCTAATTTATGGAGTGTTGCATTATCTCCCCCTTGGGATCATTCGTCCTCGAATGATTGTCCTGATTGTAACTTCTGTTAGCTCCAGACCTTAAACAGGTCTAGTGGAAACATGAACTTTTATTAACACTTGTATACTAAATTGAATGCATACATGATTACTGAATTGTTGAGATACTAAACTGAATGAATACTGCATTTACTGAATATTGGTCTGCCATGGATACGTGAATACTGAACTAACATGGATATATAAATATTGAATTAGCACGAATATTTGAGTAATTTGAGTACTAATGTCACGACCCAATTCCTAAACCCGATCGTGATGGCGCCTCTCGTGAAGACAAGGCCAGCCAACTAACCCGAATCGTTCTTTTAACCATTTTTAAACATGAAGGAACAGTCTGATTATGAATTAAAACAACAAGTAGTGGAAATACAACCCAAACTGGGGTGTCACCAGTCATGAGCATCTAAAGAAGACTTAACACCACTACAGGGCCAATAACATATACAAAATAAAATTTGGAGTTCGGAAGATGAAGTCCGGTGCCGCGGACGCTGGCGGTCACCTTGCTCGACTACAATAGTACTACCTTCGATCCGCAAATAATCCGCTACCGGGTGCACAATACCTGCAACTGCACGCGAGGTGCAGGGAGTAAAGTGAGTACTCCAACTTAGTGAGTAATAAGGGTAAATAATAACTAAGCAGCAATAAATCACGTAAAGCAAATCAACATGTTATATAATACAGTGTAACCATTGAGAAAAAAAGGGAAAACGTAAAAATCCTTTAGAAAATATCTTGACTCAGTTCAAAACCTCTTTTGAAAATATCTTTCCCATAGTTAAGCAATTAATTGCGGAACAGGTAGTGCAAGTCAGCACAAAGGTCAGCCCCTCGGGCACAAACAAGTATGCATAATTGATCTCAAAAACTCGCCCTACAGGCAATATTCTTATTCCTGGTCAGCCCTTGTTACCTGACCCGTTTACATCATACAGTGTCACTGTTACCACTGTCTCAAATTATCCTTTTTAACAGTGATCAGACAATATCCATACAGCAAATAAATATCTCAAGAAATAACACACACAACGAATAATGCACAAAAGCATGAATGCAATGCAATGCATATGACGGTACGCTCCAGTACCCACTGCGGCGTGCAGTCCGATCCATTTAACGTCGACGGCGCTCACTGGGGGTGTGTACAGACTCCGGAGGGGCCCCTACAGCCCAAGTGCAATATCAGCCATGTCTTGGCTTCAAACAGGCTCTCGGCCTCAATATCAATATATCATCGCTGCGGCGTGCAGCCCGAGCCATCCATATATTCGGAAATCACTATAACACTACTGCAGCGCGCAGCCCGATCCATGCTCAGTCCAGAAATGCATATAAACCACTTGGGCAATATTAACATGAGGGTCCTCAGCTCAAAACATCAATAACATATTGTTTAAGTTTTCAAATCTTAGAAAAAATGGTTGAGTTTGCAAAATAGTATTAAAACTTTGGACCGAGATCAAGTAATATGCAAGTAATGCAAAAACAGTGATATCAATCCCCGAAGGGTTCACATAGTTGGCACAAAGCCCCAAACATGGCAATCACCCCAAATTATGATGAAAACAAATAATTTCAGTCAAATACGCGGTAAAAATTAACAACCGGGACGGACCAAGTCACAGTCCCCAACGGTGCTCTACCCCACGCTCATATCCGGCGTGCAAGTCACCTCGATACAGCACTATGATGTGCAAATCCGGGGTTTTAAACCCTCAAGATATCATTTACAAGTATTACTCACCTCTAGCCGGCCAAAATCCTAGCTCGTTATGCCCTTGCCTCGCAAATCGACCTCCACGCGCGTCGTATCTAACCAAAAATAGAGAGAATACATCACAATATGCTAAGGGAACAATACCCAATCGAAAACAATCGAGAATTAGCAAAAATCTCGAAACTAGCAAAACCTGAGCCCCGGTCCCACTTCTCAAAAAATTACAAAACTTACATTACCGGATTCCTCGTCTCGCCACGAGTTCATACATATCAAGAACTCCCAAATCCGAGCTCAAATGACCTATCAAATTCCAATTTGAAATATCAAAACTCAAGCCCTAACTTTACCCGTTTTTGGTGAATTTCAACCAATTTCCATGTTAAATCTAACATAATCTCGTGTATTTAGGCTAAGGAACTTACCTCCAATCAATCCTCCTTGAATCCCTCTTCAATTAGCTCTCCCAAGCTCCAAAATCACTCAACAATGGAGGAAAAATAACATAGGCACGCGGATGAAATATCAATTAAAACCCTGCCCAGCTGGTATTTACTCTATGTGAACACGAGGGTCTTCCCGCATTCGCAATGAATAAATCTCGCCTCTGCCAAAAATACCCTTCGTGAACGCGGTTGCATCCACGTGAACGCGAAGGTCTGGAACTCAATCTTATGCGAATGCGAACATCACCACGCGAACACGAAGGGCAACGGCCCTGAAATCCAACTCCTTATACGCGAACGCATCCCCCTTCATGCGAACGCGATGCATGGTCTGCTTTCCTTACGCGATCGCGAAGCCTCAGATGCGAACGCGAAGGCCAAAAATCATTGCCCTCAAATTCCTTCTACGCATTCGCGTCTCACCAATACGAACGAGAAGAACAATTCTTCTGCAACAAAATAACTGAAAATCTGCAATCTTTTAAGGCCTAGATTGGTCCGATTGACCATCCGAAATCACCCCGAGGCCCCCGGGACCTCAACCAAAAGCACCAACATAGCCCAAAACATCACACAAACTTGTTCCAATCATCAAAACACCTCAAACAACACTAAAATTATCAATTCACATCGGATTCAAGCCTAAGTTTTTCAAAAACTTCCGAAATGCACTTTCGATCAAAAACCCAATCAAACGATGTTTGAATGACTTGAAAATTTGCACACATATCCAAAATAACCCAACGAAGCTGCTGCAACTCTCGGAACTCCATTCCGACCCTCGAATCAAAATATCACCTATCAATCTGAATTCGCCAAAATTCTAACTTCGCCAATTCAAGCCCAATTCTACACCGGACCTCCAAAATCAATTTCGATCACACTCCTAAGTCACAAATCATCCCCCGAAGCTAACCAAATCATCGAAAATCAATTCCGAGCCCTCTAACTCACAAGTCAACATCCAGTTGACTTTTCCAAACTAACCTTTCCTTAAAGAGACTAAGTGCCTCATTTCTTATCAAAATCAATCCAAATCAACTCTAACACACCACATACCGATAACGAAACATGAAGAAGCATGAAATGGGGGAAACGGAGCAATAATACATGAGACGAAGGGTCGGGTCGTCACATCCTCCCCAACTTAAATAAACGCTCGTCCTCGAGCGTACCCAGAGTTGTCCTATAAGCCAACCGATAGCTAAATGACCTTACCAAGCATATACCTGGGGTGATCCCACGTCACCCTATCTCACATAGGCCCGATAATACAACACAACTGAAATTCCACAGTCCATCTAGACCATAAACCATAGGACCACATTGCACTTTCAGAAGTCATACTCAAAATCAGAACCTCACGTCAATGTTCAGAATAAACTTGAACTAGCTGTAACAACCCATACCTGCAACCTCAGGTGAAATCACATGATATACCACATAACCCAGACACTCGAATCAATAACTTCTATTCACAGCATTTGCCCACAACACCCGAATGCCGGTGGAAAAACTTCTTATCAACAAGGTCTTATTCTAGAACTTTCATATACTGCCAACGAATAATGAAACACGCAATAAACTGTAACAATTTCTCGGATCAACCATTCATGAAGTCGCTCCCCTTTTGGCTACTACCCCCAACAGATTTCCGAGCTGAACCTCGATATTAACCTTCCAACAAGCTGAAACCAAACCAGTTCGTATCCATTAATGATCCCCACGATCACTTTGGTTCTGACACACCACTCTGGTGATATGACATCTCAACACCGTCCTAAGCCACAACTTGCATAATACACGAACCAATGAAGGACAGCCTGAACATACTCAAACCATGACAAATGACTCAAACGAAAGGATTGTACCTCAAGCTCATCAGTACCATTACAACACAAGGCTGAGAATCCATCTCACATCATAAAATAGAGCACACAAATCTAACCCGCAGGGTCATATCGCCACATAGCCTCGCTACAGTGCACGATCCTATCCCAGCCACCACTCCGCATGAGACACCTCAAGTCGCTATACTCAAAATTGACAACCACGTACGATTGATATCTGGATCCCAAACAGATCATTATACCCATAGTGAAGTAAGTGGTATACACCATACAATCCTGAAAGGACACAACCGATGCGCTATTCGCCGAGCAACACCCAATACGGACTTTCCTCAGAAACTAGGAAGCAAGGCATACGAAGTAACATGTGGAAAACTATTCTCAACATCAAACTGTTGCGGCGTGCAACCCGATCCAGATAACATACCCATGGCGGCGTGCCACCCGGTCCGCACATACTCATGGCAGCATGCCATTCGATCCACACATACTCATGGCGGTGTGCCATCCGATCCACACATACCCATGGCGGCGTGCCACCCGATCCATATATATATATATATATATATATATATATATATATATATATATATATATATATATATATATATATATATATATATATCTCACATAAGGAGATGCACATCGAGCCAAATTTTCTCATTAAAACAAAATATCGAGTACCGGTCGTAAGCATACTCAGTGCATAGAATATCTACATATAGCGTTATAAGCTACAAAACTCAAGCGCAATTGAGGTTTTCCTCTCAACTTCCACTATGAATCCCGATAGCACCGCACCATATGTGCCCATAGTCCGTAAATCATAACGTCTCGCAACGCAAAAAATAGCTCATAGATCTCTCCAGATTGCTGATAAGCTCAACAACGGTCGAGTCAACCTACCCCTCGACAATACAATTCGGAGCCAACAGAGTCAACTCAAACTGGAACGTGCATTCGAAAAGTCCCTCAATACCGGAACTGGATCAATGGTAGAAACCTCTATACTGACATCCGTCACAAAGGACCAATTAAGGAAAGCAATCCTTCCCAGCCGTCTGCTGGTCTTTGGAGATACAACTACTCTACTAGAACATAATTCGATGCATTCTGCCACGCAACCTGTGGCATTTTCCGACATAACCCATAGCACAATAGTCTAGAATGACCCAACACTGAGACAACCAGTCTACACCCCAATGTCATATCCAGAATCTAATATACCAAGCAAAAAAAAAAATTTGCTCGGGCTTCCAAACCCCCAATAGCCACTAACGGAACCAATACACACTATCTACAACCACTACATAGCCTGAACATGGGAACTCTCAGTCTCCAACTCCACATAGCTCACAAATTACTGTACCTGATCCCAAATTCTGCAGTATAAATACATATTACACCTCGAGTACCCAATCATTCCACAAAATATATTCTGAAATTCCCCCTGTGCCACCAAACAACTCAGATATCAACACTTGATCTATCAAGAAAATGCCGCAACACTACCGAAGTGCCATCAACTTAATCACATTGCCCTTCTTCTGAAACATATACCCTCGTCAAATCACTATGATTAGCAACACCATTTCCTTACTCATATGAGGATCATTCTCCCTAATCATCTGAAGATCGATTCTTAAATCACCTGCAGCTACCCGTGCTGCTTAAGAATTTAATGACATTCCATTCCGAACTAAACCGAGCCTTACATACACAAATCCTAATCCTCCACAACATATCGCATCTACCATACCACACTCGGATAACATAAGAACTTTATCTTCCTTCCGCGCCGCAGACATCGACACACTCAACTAGTCGAGAACTTTCATTGATCCCATTTAGAAGAAAAATCATTACACACTCTATGCTTCGCATACCCATAGGAAATATACTCATCTTCAAACCACGGTAAAACCCAACAAGAAC
>MU787296.1:113308-143613 GCA_026770625.1 Nicotiana glauca
AGGCAGTTTAAGGAGGCATATAAAGTATTGTGTTGAGGGTATTCCACCCCCGCGCTTTCGTTTTTAAGATTTTTCAACAATTTGTGTTATTTTACTTCATGTTGTACTTTGTTTTGTTGAGGGTATTATGCTTCATGTTGTACTTTGTTATTAATTTATTAAGCATGCCAATTTAGTTTTACTATTATTTCGTTATTTTACTTTTTCGTCAAACACTTTATTAATTATATTTCTATATTATACATACTACATATATTTATATATCCATATATAAGAGCAATTTATATATATACATACATATATGATTTACAAGAAATTGCATTAAATAAAAAAAATTTAAAAAAATAAAGCCCATTGGGCCCGCTAAGCCCACGAGCCCGGCCAGCTAAGCCCAGGACCACAGTGGGCTTAGGCCCATCACGGGCCGGTTCCACCCATTAGGCCCACCAAGCCCGGGACCGCCAAGCCCGGATCCGCCAGGGCCCAGGCCCACCAAGCCCGGGACCGCGAAGCCCGGCCCGTTTAGGCCGGGCCCAGCCCACAATACAACATTACTAAGAACTTCCTGAAAACCCTTATAGTCTTGTTGTGAGCTATGTCTCTGACCACTACTCGGAAGGGTCTCGTGCAATGGCACTTCCCTCGTAATACATAATTGGGCATGATTTTATAGATTTTCTATTATCACGTTATCACCAATAATTAAGCTCGGTGATCATTCTACTCATTTTGTGTTTCTTACACATGCTAGACTTATTCCTTGTGGTAATTATACAATTTCCTTGTTACCGAACTGATCTTCTTTTTCATATTCCATGCTAAATATTTGGGTCTCAAATCTCTAACTGGACTTACTGAAAATTTTCACATCACCCCTTAGACCAAAGATCTTATACTTGCGGATCCTTCTCTTTTTGTTGGGGTCCACCTAAATTTCCTTATTTTCTACAATTCTTTTCACTCTACGTCAATAACGATTCATCTTCCAACTTACTTATGAGAAATCTTTCTTACTAGGAAAAACTAAACTATTCACTTAACAGAACGCCAATGTACCACAACTATCATACACCATCTTAATAATTTAACTCTGCTCACACTATCAATCTTGGAGAACCACATTTCGATAATTCCTAAAAGATATTCTTCTATTTCTTGCTCTTTACTACTAGCTATTTTTTTTCCATTATCACTGTACTTCGGGTGTAACTTAAACTCCTTGGGTTCTAACACATGTTCGGTATTTCAAACTATCATCCACTCACTAGAGTTAACCCGGCTAAGTGAATCAAATCTTACCTCTACTAGCTCTGCTAAAATTGCTAATTCACTGTATTTACTCAAAACTTATTTACTATTCTTTTACTAACCACCTGCTAGCATCATGTTTTCTTGCTCTGCTTTGAATAACTAAAGTGAAGCATAAGGTTTATCCTTACTTCCCTCATCACCTGACCATATTCTCTTGCCATAAACTATTATTCTTTTTGAACTATGCACATGGATCACACTTAGAGAAATTCCATCTGTCTTAAACAAAATTGGAATATCTAACCCCCAAACTTTGTATACACTTCAAAATCACTTCAAACTATAAACCTCCGGCCTAAACACATAGTCACATCATGTAGAGGGGGAACTGTCATATCTTTTATCTCACAATAATAGCCACTTCGTATACAAATTCACTAACATGGTACTTTCTAGTTCTGATTTGAATAAATCTAACCAACTTGAAATCATTCCCTATAATTAAATATCACCTGCTCTTGGTCCTCATTTCGTACATCATATTATTCTTAGCTATATTTCCCTTAGGCTATTTTCTGTCCAAAACTATAATGATCAATTCTATGTATGCTGCGGTTGAATTCTTAACCTGTTACACTTTGAGGTTTGACATGCGGATACACTGCCATACACACCTAATAATCACTTCATGCACCATCCGATGAGTCTTGGGTCTTAATACCTAAAACATGCAAAGATGTTGTTATAATCACTATTACTTACATTTTCTTTGAGCATCCATATGCATCAGTGTATGCTCACAAGTCTCCAAAAATTTTGATACACTGAAAATTAGATATTTGGTAAACATATAACTGAATACTGGCATACTAAATAACCATAAACCTGCTAACTGAAAGGCCGCTAACTGGTAATAAGATAAACTGACAACCATAAAACATGATAACTGCTTTTGTACTTTCTGATTAGGTTATGCTCTAATCTATACTACTACCCATTATATCCCACTTTCAACATCCTCTTAAATCTCATTTGTTACGAATATGTACTCCATAGATATACCCAATGGGCAATTGTCCTCTCTAGAACCTTAGGTTTTTCCTGCACGTTGCTTGGGCATCCAATACGTTTGGAATTCGATAGGAAGAGAAGGTTAACTATCGCTCTAAGCTTCATGACACGATCTAGAGTAGAAAGAAGAGAGAGTATCCTGAATGTCCTGGTAGTTAACCGTTTTTATGAGTGGCCGGTACACACATATAAAAGAAACTCCACTGGACACGGCTTCATAGACTCCCTAGGACTCTTGAACCTAGTGCTCTGATACCAAGCTTTGTCACGCCCCGACCCTGGGCCTGGACGTAACACGACACTCGGTGCCTGACTACATGTGACCGAGCGAACCAACTGTCTGGCTGAATCAACATGTGATATCATAACATACTGAATGCAGAAGATAAACTAACACATGCTGATATACTAAAAGTCTGGATGGTATAAATCAAAGTGCGGAAAAACCAATACAATTCTGAAACATAGTTGTAGTTAACACAGCTTAATATGAAAAGCCTGCGACTCTGTCTAGTTGTTACTCTAGTCTATGAAGCCTCTAATGAAGTACTAAAATCACTGACTGTCTGAAAAAACTGAAGACTATAATAATGACAATGCCCCGAAAGAACTGGGGATCGCCAAATAGCTGGTGCGAGAATTCTAGCGCTCGAAATCATCAACCTGTAAATCATTACCTACATTGTGAGATGCAGGCCCCGAGCAAAAGGGACGTCAGTACATTTGAATTGTACTGGTATGTAAAGCAACTGAAAAAAAAGAATTATAAATGCTGAAACTGAAACTGAGCTGATAATTGAAATGATAACTATTGAAACTGAAACTGAAGTGAGAATTGGTAATTGAATTGATAACCGAAAAGATAAGTGATAACTGATAACTGATAACTGAACTGATAACTGAAAAGATAACTGATAACTGAATTGAATAAAGGAAGTAAGGTTATGAATACTCCCTCTTCTGAATGATGAACAACCTGTTTATCTGAATAAGCTACGGCCTCGGGCCCAATATATATGTGCACATGCTACGGCCTCAGGCCCAAGTATACATATACATAATTACGGCCTGAGGCCCAAAAATGCATAAAGCATAAACTACGGCCTCAGGCTCAAACATGCATAAAGCATATAAACTACGGCCTCAGGTCCAAATACAGGTGTTCAACATTCAGGAATTTAAAATCAGGAACTGAGAATCATACTAAAATACTGAACCATGCTGAGTTACGTGATACCTGAATACTGGATCACACTGAGTACATAATACTGGAATACTGAATCATACTGAGTTACATAATACTGGAATACTGAATCATACTGAGTTATATAATACTAAAATATTGAATAGGACTAGAATGAGACATGTATTCTTGAACTGATTATGAACACTGAAACTTCAGCTTTTTATGACATGATGAGTAAGCTATACTGAGACTTAGGGACATCAAACCCAAGTCTATATTGAATACGAACTGAGCTCACAACGTTCAGAATGAAAGTCATGAACGAGTTATGAAGCTAGAGAATAGAAGTTCTACAACTATTCAAGGAACTAGGCTTAAGTATATTTATGAGGCAATTGATACGTCGTGAAAGAAACGTAGTGTAGGGAGAATTATTAACATTTCCAAACATAGAGAGTTAGCCTCACATACTTCAATTTCGCCCCTTAGTGCTACTACAATGATTCACAATACTAAGAACCTTCAATCTACAATAGCAATATCCAATGGAACCAATATTAGTAACAAATTTCATAACTTAAGCCATTTAGGCATATTATCAAATACCTTGTAGGCATAAATCTCTACATCTCATCATCATATAATTAGTTCATCCAACTATTTCCATTCAACAATTTATGCCACCATCATGACTAACCAATTTATAACTTCCAACATCACATGTATGACAATCTATCTACACCCAATCAACAAAATTCCATTAAATAATCACCTTCCAATCTCTACACTAATTATGTCTTTATATTGGGAACTTATGGCTTCCAATCACCATACCAAGAGTCCCAATACTTAATACACACTCATATACCCATAATAAATTCATACATGTAAGTCTAAGGGTGTAGGATTACCTTTTGGAAGAAATCTTGCAAAACCCTCCTTTGAGTTCTTGAAGGAATTTCTTGAAGATCTATGTGTTTTATGAGTAGATTTCATCAACAATAGTGTAAGAATGATGGAATTTCATACCAAGTTAATGGAGATTGTTTACCTTGAATATGGGAGGAGTTGGACGTCTTGAGAGGGTGGGAGAAGACCCCAAAATTCATCCAAAAGAAATAGGGAAAAATGAACCCTAAAATTGGCTTAAAAGAGCTGGAGACTGGGGCGCGTCTACTCTAGCAAATTTTCCTCGCTTCGCTGTCTGTTGCATTCAAGGGAAGACGAAAATCCGCCTCTACTTTGGCAAGGCGAGCTCGCTTCGCTGTCCGCCAAAATAACTGTATGGTATGTCTTTAGTAATTTGGTCATAACTTCTTTCACAGAGATCCGTTCGGGATCCATAATATGTCCTTGGAAAGCTATTTCAAAGGCCTACAACTTTCATGTTTTGCATTTTTCTCAATTCCTTACACATTTTCAGTAGAATTTACTGTAAAATAGACCTTCTGCAAACTTAGTCGATTTTGTCAAATCTTACGCACCTTACTGATTTTGAAATACTATTTTCACTCATACTCATCCCGATGGGACTTCGCATGTTCAAAATATAACCTCAATACTCCTTTAACTTATTCATACCTAAGCCGAATTTACGGGGTGTTACATTTGTGCTTAATAATTAGGGAATTAGTGTTACTTAGTAGGGTGTGTAATTTTTCTTTCTCTTCACTTGAGTAATGATTAATCACGAAATGAACAATTTTTCAAGACATTTTGTCTTACTTATGTGACTGTCCATGCTTCCATACGTGCCTGTGATAAAAGGCATAGATATGCTGTCCCAACACACTCTCTTCATTCTGCTCCTCATGTTAGCATATTCTCTTATTTCGCTTGCTTGACCATTTTCCTTTCACATGAAAAATCTGAATAATTCACGTGCAAAGGTACAAAACAGAGGTGGACTCGGGATCTGAAAGTAGCCGAGACACTATTATCAAACAAAAATTTGAGCAAATATTGGAGCTAAAATCGAACCTGTGCTGAAACTCAAATTGTGCCTCCCAACTCGACCCATGCAACTGTCTAAAATTTTATCTTAGGGTGCCAATCAGAATATATATTTATTATTTAAGATATATGCACATTTCAATGACCCCCTAACCCAAAGTGTAGATCCGCCTTTGGTACAAAATAAAGGACAAATAAAAGATTTATATTACATATATATGTTCTAAAATGTTTTACAATATCATGAATAATTTAATTAATAATAACAAGTTTTCGCTCTATTATTTCAAATAAAGAAGTGCGTAAAATTATATTCAAATATAAGTGTTTATGATGATCCTGCAGCTAGGATGACACTTAAATGGAATGGCTCTAATTACTGAACTTTGTGTGCACTAATTTCTTACATTTAACAGAGTCATGTTAATTTCAATTGGTGTGACGTCTATGTACTATATATTTGTAGGTTCAAATTATTATGTACCTGTTTGGATATCAACAAATTTAAAGAAAGGGATTTGACATTCAAAGTCTAAATACAGTTCATTGTCATCTCTCTCTTTTTCATATAGTATTTAAATTTTTTATGTGAAGTCCAATTTTTCTTCGTCCAAACGGGACAAGCATTAGTGGTGCAGGTTCATTAGTTCATAAGTGCTTGATTCAGATTATCCATAATTGCGCATTAAGCTGCTTGATTTTGATAATCCATAATTGCGCATTAAGCATAATCAACTATAAATATTGGCGCACTCAATAAATGTGAACTTTTTTAAAAAGAGTTTATTTATTTTTTAACTTCAAAGCGAAATGGAAAAAAAATCAGTGGGTGAAGAATAAGTGGTGTAATGGAACCACAAATTTATTGACTCCTAATTTTTTTTTTAGTAATTGTTGAATCGTCAAAATAATTGGGGGTATATCTGCAACATTGACATTTAGTACTCACTAGAGGCTAATTTAAAGGATTGTTCTAAGAAGTTTGGGACTTTACTAGTCATCAAATTCTCTTATTTATTTGTGCCTCGTTTTTCATATCAAGCAGCACCGGTTTTGTTTTAAATTTCGACGTGCCTAATAAATCAAAGTTGGCCACGTAATGTAATTTAAGAGATGGGTTATCTTTTAGATTTTTTTAAGCTGAACCTAAGTTTATCAACTGACCTACAGCATGTATTATTATTATAAAAAGTATAAACAAAGTGAGAAGAAAGAAGGAATCTTGTATCTTGATATTAGAATGGGGATGTTGATTGAATTGGTGAATATTAAAATAATCATTCCACGCGTTCGATCTTGGAGTTGCTAATTCTAAAAAGTCAGAAAAGTTAATCATTTGCTAAAGTTTTTACAAATTAAATGAAAAAGAGAAGAAAAATATAGGAACATAAAAATAAAAATAAAAAGACAAAAGAAATTCACGTGGTTGTTAGGGTCAAAGTAGGCGGCTTGGAATGTTCCATGGAACAGTCATCTTGTCTGCATATACAGACAGTTCCAGAAATAATAAAACAGAAATTAAAATAAAAAAGAAAAATGGAAAGTGATAGCAAGTGGAAATATGAACTGCACTCTGTACCTCTTTTAATTCAATCCTGACAAAAATCATATGCAGTCTTCTATCTCTCTGTCCCCACCCCCGTACTGTCTATACAAATGTATATACGGACCTTAAAGAACTTGTTTTTGATAGATCCCCGCTCAAAGAATCGAATCGAATACATAATAGATCCAACAAAATCGAGTGGAATCAAATATATACTCTGATCAAATTTAATGCTAACATATTTATTATCTTCAAACTTTGGAACTGCCTCTGATGATATTGTATTTCTTTTTCGTGTTTTATAACTTATGTACCTTTTACGTATGTGGCACTGCCACAATTAAGCTGAGGTCGATTAGCTATTCGTCACATGATATTCTCAAGAAATACATACCTGCAAGTATTGCACATTACTACTTCTGTATATGGAACAAATTCAACCTAGAAAGATGGATTAGTACCATTAACTTGTGTATTTTGAGTTTGTTTGTCTATGCAAGAATTTACTTGTTTTGTCTTTATAAAATTATAAACAGCTCTATATACCTAACCGACTACGTTTCACATGGCAAAAACTTAATAAAAGAGCTAACCTTATTGTTTAATGATAATGATGAGATGTTTTCAACAATATGCCTTTGTAAAATAGTACTTGAAATTTTAAATTCAATTTGCCTTTTTTTTTTTTTTTGGGATACTCATATATACTAGTTGAATATAAGCTTCATAAACTGAAGAAGTCATTATGTATTTCTTTATTTCTACCCTTTTTGGTACCATCATACAGAAAATAGTTTTCCAACTACTATACCCCTGCTCAATATAGTTGGTTAAGTGGTTTCTCACATGGACGACGTGGGATCGGTTCTTATCACCAACACCCTCTTTAAGCATGGCTCATTGCAAAGAGCTTTCTTAGTATGGGTTACATCTCTTGTGTGGTTTGCGAATAATTATGCAATGCGCAACTTACCTAGTGCACACCCAAAGGGTAGCGCTACGGGTTTTCCGGGGAAATTTTTCACACACACACAAAAAAAAAAAAAAAAAAAAAAAAAAAAAAAAAAAAAAAAAAAAAAAAAAAAAAAAAAAAAAAGAAGTATCCCCTCCATTACATTTTACATTGCTGCATTTTTTGACTTTTTTTTTGGTTAAACTATCAAATTTTTTATTTAACCAAGTATAATATTTACATCTGCTAGGTCATATGGACTCTAGAGCTAGATCATATACGATATCTCTATAAAAAAAAAACTGATCAAAGAAAACAACCAGAATTGACCCAAAAAAGTTTGCTGCTACTAAGAGTACCTAGCTCCTGATGTCAAAACTGTGACTTAAACTAGCTAGGGTAACTACTTAGCCTCTCTAACTCTTTTTGCCATTTAGCTTCTGTCTGCCCTCGAATGTGCAGATCCAGTACAATTTCTCTAATTCTCTTGCTGCATATTGTCTCCTTCCTTGAAATCTTCTGTTGTTTCTTCCAGGCCATATGTGGTAATAGAAATACTAACATTTCTCCGTTGACTTTGCTAGTAGCCTTTTTGTTATCCAATCTATCTCCTCATCCAAGCATCCTATTTGATGTTTTTATCTCGTCCACTGTAATAATGTAGCCCATAAGATTGTGGAGTAATCACATTCAAACATCAGGTGCTCCCTTGTCTCCTCAATGTTCTTTCCACACATTACACAGTCTTTTGATATTGATATTCCCCATTTCTGTAATCGTTCAATTGTGGCTGATCTTCCATGTAATGCCAAGCAAAGAATGAACTGATGTTTTGGCAATGCATTAGATGTTATGGTTAATCTTTCCAGGGACTCTTCTGGTATTGAGGTCTATGCAACATAGAATTTCTTAATGCTAAATCTTCCTTGCTTGGAGTAGTTATTCAAATTATCAATGGGACTCCTTTGACTGAACCAGTTCCTAACATCAAATATCTTCTTGACAAGCCAACAAGCTTGCTTAAGAGTGCTCATATTCTCAACACTTCTATCTTTTATATAGAAGTTATGGATCCATTGGATCCATAAAGTATCCCTCTTTGTAGTTATAGCCCACAACAACTTGCAAAGGGCGACCTTGTTCCTGTAGTAGATATCTACAACATTGAGTCCACCTGCTGACATTGGCATACAGATGGTTTCCCAAGCTATCAAGGCCCTCCTAGATGGTTCATTGCTTCCTGTTCATAGAAATATTCTACATGCTATGACTATTAAGTTGATGATCTTCTTAGGCAATAAGAACACTTGTGCCCAGTATGTTTGCATTTCAAAGATCACACTTTTGAGTAGCTGAAGTCTCCCACTATATTATAGGAATTTGGTTGTCCAACAGTTGATTCTCGCAATTATCTTCTCAATTAGTAGCATCCATTACTGTATAGACAATTTCTTTAAAGTCAATGGCACTCCTAGATACTTGAATAGTAATTCTCCTAGAGTGAATTACATTTCTTCCAGAATTAGTTCTTTGAACCCCAGCAATATACGGTGCACTCTTCTCCATGTTAGACTTGAGACCTGAAACCTTAGAGAAGTGAGTGAATCTATCCAGTAACAAGCTTATTGAAATCTTGTCTGCTCTACGGTATAGAATCAAATCATCAGCAAAACATATGTGGGTTATGTTATTCTGGAACATCTTGGTGGTAGTTAAAGTCTGGATTGTGCTTCAACTTCTTTAACAACCTATTTAGATACTCCATCACTAATACAAACAGGTAAAGAGACATTGGGTCTCCTTGTCTTAGCCCTTTCTTTGCTTGGAACTTAGCTGCTAGGCCCCCATTCAATAGCAAGGAATAGCTGACAGTGGTAACACACTCCATTATCAACTAAACAAACCTCACAGGCATTGCAAGTTCAAGTAATATCATTCTTAAGAAAGGCCACTCTACTGAATCATAAGTTTTCGTTATGTCTACTTTTATGCAGCATCTTGGTGACACCCCTTTCTGATTATATCATTTGACTGGTTCATGTGCAATAATGACATTATCTAGTATGTTCCTTCCTTCAATGAATGCTGATTGATCAGGTCCCACAATAGAATCCACTACCATCTTCAACCTGGCTGCAATGATCTTTGATGAGTTTGTATAGAGTAGAACAGCATGCTATAGGTCTGTTCTCCTCAACGGATTTTGGGCTTGCAACTTTGTGTACCAATGTTACTGTAGTACGATTAACATTTTTTCAATAATTTCCCATTGGTAAAAAATTCTTGAATAGTTCGTTTAACCTTTACTCCAGTTACATTCTAGTATGTTTTAAAAAATTCATCTGGAAATCCATCTATACCTGGATCCTTGTTATTTGGCAAGTCTTTAAGAGCTCGATAAATATCCTCCTATGTTACTCGTGCATTGAGAATTTGTTGATGTTCCTTGGTAAAGCAATGACCATCTCTCGCTATCTCAATATCGATACAAGGTAGTTCAGTAGCTGAAGTGCCCAAGAGTATTTGGAAAAATCCTTTAATCTCTTGTTCTAACAATACAGGATCAGTCACTTTATCTCTTTGATCATTAAATATGGATGAAATTCTATTCCTCGATTGTCTGGCCTTCAAATGAGCATGAAAAAATTTGGAGTTCTGATCACCTGCCTTTATCCACATTGCTCTCGATCTTTGTCTCAAAACTTGTTCACTAACACCTTGCCATTTTTCAATCTGCAGTAGTAGCTCCTTTTTCTTGACTATTAGTTGGCTATTGAATGGGTCTTCATCAAGTTCTGCTTGAGCATGCTACAGTTGCTCCCTGAACTAGCCAATCTTTTTTGTCCAGTGAAGACATATCCTTATTCATGTGTTTTGTCTTATCCTTTAACCTCTGTAACTTCAGCCAAATTGAGAACATGGTAAGTCCCTGAACTCTTTGATTCCATACCTCATGAACATCCCCATCAAACTCCTTCTGATTCAGCAACATATTACATAATGTGAATGGTTTTGGCAAATGAGTTCTAGCTACATCAGTGATGATAAAAATACGGGAATGATCATAGAATCTTGGCAATTTAAAAACTGCCTCAAGACTACTGTAATAAGTAAGCCAAGAAGCATTTTCAAATGCCCAGTCAATATTGCTGTAGATTTTATCCTGTGCATCCCTTTTATTGTACTATGACCATTGACACCCTTTTATGTTCGATTGCCCCAGTCAATATCTCTTATGCAATCTTGAAATTTCATCAGTTCAAATTGGTGCACAGGTTGTCCATTGAGCCGATCATGAACAGATAGAACATTGTTGAAATATCCTATAACTAGCCAAGCCTCCTGCATAATACCATGTATTTGTCTTAGCTGCTCCCATAAGTTCCTTCTTTCATTGATTTTGTTCTTCCCATATACAAATATTATGTATTTTGAGAAATTTCATCCCTTTTCCTTCACTTGACAATGTAACAGTTGAGGAGTTGCCAAAAGTATATGGACCTACACCATACTATCCTTCCAAAATATCCATATTCTCCCACTATTACTTATAGCTTCATTTGAATGCACATTCCGATCCTCGCTAAACTTTCTTTTAACTTTATTAATACTTCTAGGCTTTATTCTTGTCTCAAGGAACCCTAGTAAAGTTATTTTATGCTTAGCAAAAAGGCCTTGAGTTCTTTCTGCTTATAGGGCTTGTTCAGCCCCCTTATATTCCAAGAGCTAATGATCATGGAGGATTCTCCTCATTGAGTCCAGTCCCTTCAGTCACCCTTCCAGTAATGCTATCCGCTTGTATTATTAGTGGACTATATTTGTTTCTCTTCAGCATATTCACTAACTCTTTGTCCATTAATGCTCCCTTCTGTTGTGTAGTTTCTTTAACTTTAATCTTTTGCTTGCCTCTAGATTTTTGAACTGGTAGCATTTCCATCTCTTGTTTAATGATTTGCTCTTCATGAACTTGACTGACCTGCTATTCATGTATTTGTTCCGGACTCTGCTCCTTCTGTATTGGTGGTTGCTCACTCATTAGCTCTTCATGAACTTGACCAACCTGTTGTTCCTGTATTTTTTAGGAATCTGTTCCTTCTGCACCTGTATTTGCTCAACAACAGGTTTCACCCTCCATTGCTTTCTATTCTGATGCTTAACCTCTTTTCCTTCTACTATTTTCTAGTTTTTTCTACTATACCATTGTTGGGATTTGGGTTGCTCTTGTTGCCTCATTGGCAAAGCCTTCACATATTTCTCATCATGATGCGCTATTTGAAAGCATTCCTCATAAAAAAAACTAGTTTCCATTCATAATCCAGTGTGTTCTCTATATTTTCCATCTTCTTCTTCTATGAGCATTGTATATGGTAGATCCTGTGATACATTCATTTCCACCAGCATGCATGCATAGGTAATCCTCTCCCCCTCTGTTGTGAGTCTATCTGAGTATATAGGTTTTCCTAAGTAGCTGGCTATGCGCCCCAAATTCTCCTGTGTCCAGGATTGGATAGGTAATCCTGGGAAGATGACCTATTTTAGTATAGTTCGAGTTAGCTCTTTACTAATCTGAAAATTTTCTTTCCACTGCTTCAAAATTATGGGTCGATTATAGTATGTATATGGGCCTTGTTGTATAAGTATGTTCTTATCCTCTTTATATCTAAATGTGAATATGAAATACCCATCATCATGTTCACTTGAGGTGAAGTGATAAAATTTCACACCCCATACATAAATTTTAACATTTCTTTGAAATAGGGAGTTCCACCCAGTACATATCCAATTAACGTTTCCTTCCATTTCTGGTTTTGCTCTGCTACTTCAGCCTGATTCAATCAAAAAATCTTCACTCCTACCTTTATTGTTGGTGGCTAGTACTCCAATTTCAGCCCCTGTTACAAAGCTCGATTTCCTTTTACCACATCAGCTAGAGTCGGCTCTGATTGACTAGGGTTTGTGTGTTGCACTAAGAAATTCAGCTTCCTCGCTGCAGTATTGGCACCTATCTCTGCTGGTTTGGGATTCTCTTCTTTGACATATTCTGAAGTTTGCATGATGTTGGTGGACTTCCCATCCAAGTCATCTAGTGGACCAACTGCATCTGACCTATCATTTATAGCACTCCTAATCCGGTGTTACCATTCTACCTCTGTCATCCGCCTCTGGTATAGTAGGCGGTGCATTTTGCTGTGATTTTTGTCAGTCCATCGTCGTCGTTTGTACATTAGCTTTCCCTGCTTAACGTGCACCTTTAGAGCTCAGGCCATAATTCCTGATAAGTTAAGTAACATTAAGTTTTAAAGAATTAATGACAACAATTTAAAAGTCAAACAAGTTACTCATATGAAAATATTATATGATATATGTCAACTCTTTTTTCTGAAAACTTAAAAGACAAAATGCTTAGTTTAAGAAATGTAGCTCAAACTAACAATATAAAATAAGTAGATAAGTAGAATACGATAAGAAGAGATAACTTTCTTCTTTCATCAAGTGTTCAAGTGTGTTCCATCTCACATTTCATGCCTCTATTTATACTATTACATATGAAGGTTATAAAATAATTGTCTTAAACATGATATTAACAATTGAGATCATGGGGAGAAGCTATGGAGGTATAGGAGTTAAACAACAACAACAAAAAACCCAGTTTGGTCCTAGCAGGTGGGGTCTGGGGAGGGTAGTCTGTACGTAGACCTTACCCCTACCTAATGCAGGTAGAGAGGCTATTTCGAATAGACTTGGCTCAGAAAGGGAAAAAAGAAGAAGAGGAAAGAAAGGAATGAAGAAAGATGGACGATAAAAGAAAAAGGAGAGATGAAGGATAAGTGGTACCAATAATAGCAACAGGGAGTACAATACCTAAGGCGAACAAAACCACATAACATAATAGAAATTTAAGAATATGTAGGGACATGCATGCTACTAAGACTATGGGTGAACAATTATAAACTACCTACTAACATTCTACCTTAATCATCGACGTCCACACCCTTCTATAAAGGGTCATGTCCTCAGTGAGCTGAATCAGCGCCACGTCCTGCCTAATAACCTCTCCCCAATACTTCTTAGGCCTACCTCGGCCTCTTATCAAACTCTCCATGACCAACCTCTCACACCTCCTAACAGGAGCATCAATGCTTCTTCTCTTAGCATGTCCAAACCATCTCAGCCTCGACTCCCGCATCTTGTCCTCCACGGAGGCTACTCCCACTCTGTTCCGGATAGCTTCATTCTTAATCCTATCTCTCCTGGTACACCTGCAAATCCATCTCAACATTCTCATCTCTGCTACTCTCATCTTCTGCACGTAGGAGTTCTTGACTGGCCAACACTCAGCCCCATACGGCATAGTCGTTCGAACCACCACTCGATAAAACTTACCCTTAAGTCTTAGCGGCACCTTCCTATCACACAAACAATGGAAGTGAGCCTTCACTTCATCCATCCTTCTCCAATGTGATGCGCGACATCTTTGTCAATATCCCCATTACCCTGGATAATAGACTCGAGATACTTAAAACTCGCTCTCTTGGGGATAACTTGAGCATCAAGGATAACCTCTACGTCTGCATCATGGGTCCTATCACTGTACTTGCACTCCAAGTATTTTGTCTTGGTTCTACTCAGTTTGAAACCTTTAGACTCCAAGGTCTATCTCCAAACCTCCAACCTAGCATTAATCCGCTATGCGTCTCATCAATCAACACTATATCATCAATAAATAGCATGCACCAAGGCACCTCCCCTTGGATGTGACGCGACACTACGTCCATCGCCAAGGCAAATAAAAATAGGCTAAGAGTTGATCCCTGGTGCAACCCTATCACCACAAGGAAATGCTTTGAGTCACCACCCACAGTCCTCACCCGTGTCTTAGCATCATCATACATATCCTTAATCACACTAATGTACGCTATTGGAACACCGCTAACTCCAAACACCTCCACAAGACTTCCCTCAGAACTTTCTCGTATGCTTTCTAAGGTCAATAAATACCATATACAAATCTTTCTTCCTCTCCCTGTACTGCTCCACTAATCTCCCTACCAGATGAATCTCTTCCGTAGTCAAACACCCCGGCATGAATCCAAACTGATTCTCGTAAATAGACACACACCTCCTCAGCATGGCCTCTACCACCCTTTCCCGAATAGTGTGACTCAACAACTTGATACCCCTATAATTATTACAAGTTTCTATATCACCCTTGTTCTTATAAAGAGGAACCATCATACTCCACCTCCATTCTCCAGGCATCTTTTTTGTCTTAAAAATAACATTAAACAACCCAGTGAGCCACTCCAAACCTTCCCGCCCTAAACTCTTCCAAAATTCCACCGCGGTTTTGTCTGACCCCATCGCTCTGCCCCTGCACATCTTATGTATGGCCCCTTCCACCTTCTTTACCATAATCCCCTACAGTACCTAAAATCTCTCCGACTCTCGGAGTGATCCAAATCACCCAACACAATGCGTTTATCCCCCTCTTCATTCAACAGTTTATGAAAGTATGTCTGCCATCTTCTCCTAATAAGTGCCTCATCCATCAACATTTTTCCATCCTCTTCCTTGATGTACTTGACTTGGTCTAAGTCGCAGGCTTTCCTCTCCCTCACCTTGGCCAACTGGTACAACCTCTTGTCCTCGCCTTTGCCCTCGAGCTCCTCGTAAAAAAGGAGAAAACGCCGCGTTCTTAGCCATCGTAACTGCTAACTTTGCCTCTTTCTTTGCCTTTCTGTAATACTATTGATACGTCCTTTGTTCCTCCTCGTTTGTACTCTCTACTAGTTTCAAATAAGCAGCTTTCTAAGCTTCCACTTTACCTTGAACCTCTCTATTCCACCACTAATCCCGTTTATGACCCCTAGGAGAGCAGTTCGTGGCCCCTAAGACCTCTCTAGCAGCTACCCTTATGCAATCTGCAGTCGTGAACCACATACTAGATGCGTCCCCCTACTCATCCAGGCCCGCATCGCCAACAACTTCTTTCCTAACTCATGAGCTTTGTTCTTAGTCAAGTTACCCTACTTGATCTTAGGTTGCCTGCACCCCGCCCTCTTCCTCATACTCATCTTGATCTCCGTGTCCATAACTAGGATCATTTGTAGAGTCATGAGATGCTCACTTGGGATGTTTACAGTCAATGCACGAACCTTTATCACATTTCCTGCAGAGAAGATAATCAATTTGAGTCTTGCCCATTGAATTCCGAAAAGTGACCAAGTGCTCTTCCTTCTTCGAAAAACTCGAGTTAGCTATAGCCAAATCAAAAGCTCTAGCCAAATCCAATAGTGAATTAGCTCCCTCATTCCTAACCCCAAACCATAACTGCCATGCATATCATCATAACCCCTAGCACTAGTCCCAATATGGCCATTGAAATCTCCGCCAATGAACAACTTCTCTGTATGCGGGATATTACGCACCATCTCGTCCAAATCCTCCCAAAATTACTTCTTGACCTCCTGGTCCAACCCTACCCGAGGAGCATAAGCACTAATCACGTTTACAGTAAACCCACCAACTACCAGCTTAAAACTCATCAACCTATCATTTACCCTCCTAACCTCAACCACGAGCTTCCTAAGATCCCTGTCTACTAAAATGCCTACCCTATTCTTAACCCCAGCGCTCCCTGAGTACCAAAGTTTAAACACATCTACATCACGTGACCTAGTACCCTTCCATCTAGTCTCCAGAACACACGCTATGTTGATCTTCCTTTTTTGGAGAATCTTACCTAACTCTATATACTTCCCTGTCAACGTCCCAATATGGAGGTACAGGAGTAACAATCATAATAGTGATGAGTAGTGGGAGGTTATCTATATCATCAGTAAAAATAGTGGGAGTAGTGGGCATCCATATTCACTATAGGTTTTACAACACTCCCCGTTGGATGTCCAAAAATAAATAATACGCCTCGTTAAAACCTTAGTAAGAGAAAAAAAACCCTGTGGGAAAAAATCTTAGTGAAGGATAAAGAGTACACATATCTGTATACGCTTTATTTGCTACCTCGTTAAAAACCTTACTAGAAAAATACAGTGGGATGAAACCTAGGCTAAGGGAAAAAGGGTACATCGCGTATCTTACTCCCATTCATGAATATATCACTTTATTTCTCGAAGACGCAGCATTCCGATCTTCTGTCTCAACTTCTCAAATTTTGATGATGGTAATGCTCTAATGAACAGATCAGCCAAATTTTCACATGAACTAGTTGAACATTAATTTCACCAATTTGTTGAAGATCATGCGTGAAAAAGAACTTTGGTGACATGTGCTTTGCCTTTGATGTATCCTCCTTTCAGTTGAGTGATGCAAGCAGCATTGTCTTCATATAGTGTAGTTGGATTATCTTTTTTCATAAGAAAACCACACATTTCCTGAATATGCTGAATCATTGTTCTCGACCAAACACATTCCCGACTAGCTTCATGAATGGCTATTATCTCAGTATGATCTGAAGATGTGGCAGCTATTCTTTGTTTTATTGAACACTGTGATATAGTTATACCTCCATATGTAAACAAATAGCCTGTTTGAGATCGGGCTTTATGTGGATAAGACAAATAACCTGCATCGGCATAGCCAATTATTTCTGATTTGAATTCATTAGAATAAAATAATCCCATATATATAGTTCCTCCAAGATATCTAAATATATGCTTAAAACCATCCCAATGTCTTCTTGTTAGGGAGGAGCTGAATCTTGCGAATAAGCTTACTGCAAAATCAATATATGGTCGGGTGTTGTTGACAAGATACATTAGTGCCTCAATTGCACTAAGATATGGAGTTTCATCACCAACGAGCTCTTCATTATTTTTTTGAGGTCAAAATAGATCTTTATTTATATCAAGCGATCTCACAACCATTGGAGTACTCAATGGATGTGCATTATCCATGTAAAAATCGCTTGAAAACCTTTTCAGTGTATGTTGATTGATGGAAAAAAATTCCATTTGGTACATGCTCAATTTGTAGGCGAAGACAAAATTTTGTCTTACCAAGATCTTTCATTTGCTTTTAGAAGCTCTCTAGAAGTGCCAATGATATTCAAGTCATCAACATACATAGCTATGATGAAAAATTCAGATCTAGGCCTCTTAATAAAGACACAAGGGAAAATAGGGTCATTTTTGTACCCTTCCTTTAGCAAATACTCGCTAAGACGATTGTACTACATCCTCTCTGATTTCTTCAATCCGTATAAGGATTTTTAAAGCTTTATTGAATAAGTTTCTCTTGAACGTTTATGTGCTTCGAGAACCTTAAATCCTTCTTTCATAAAAATTTCATTGTCCAGTGAGCCATATAAGTAGGCTGTGACAACATCCATCAACCGCATATCAAGCTTTTCATGGACTACAAGATTTATCAAATACCTGAAGGTAATTGCATCTACCATAGGAGAATGTGTCTCCATATAATCAATGACAGGCTTTTGCAAAACTCTTGTGCCACAAGTCGTGATTTATATCTTACGACTTTACCTTTTTTATTTTGTTTTCGCACAAAAACCAATTTGTACCCCACTGACAGGTGTTCGGACTATTGGTCCAAAAACTTCACGTTTTTCGAGTGAAGCCAATTTCGCTTGAATTGCATTTTTTTTATTTTGTCCAATCATTTTTCTATCTACATTCATCAACAGATTTGGCTCAAGATCCTCATCTTGTTGCATTATTTTAGCTACAATATTATATGCAAAATTTTTGTTAATAACAACGTTATTTCGGTTCCACCTTTTTCCCGTAGAGACATAACTTATTGAGATATCTTCATTTTCATCATTTCCAGGTACTAGAACCTCCTGTGAGGTCTTATCAATTACTATGTCTTTATGCTCCTCTTGAGAAAATGCCTCCATGTTATGATCAACTTTATCATTTGTTCCTTTTCTTTTACGAGGATTCTTATCCTTGGAACCAATTTGTCTATCACGTTTAAGGTGTGGCCTAGATTCATTTTCATTATCACACTGTCCAGTTGCGACATCAACTCGAATTGGAGCATTTACATTTGGAATATGCAATTTAGTAACCCGTGGAAGGTTAGTAAATGCATCTAGCAATTGATTTGCAACATTATGCATATAAATGATCTTTTAAACTTCTTTTTCACATTGATTTGTACGAGAATCCAAATGAGATAGAGATAATACGTTCTAATCTATCTCTTTTTTCAGATGTTAATTTTCTCCCCCTAATGTTGGAAAAATTGATTCATCAAAATGACAATCAGCAGATCTAGTTGTAAATAAATTTCTTGTCATAGACTCTAGATATTTAATAATAGAAGGAGATTCATAACCAACATATACTCCCAACCTTCTTGGGGGACCCATCTTTGTGTGTTGTGGTGGAGAAATTGGAACATGTACCGCACATCCAAAAATTCTTATATGGGAAATATTTGGCTCCTGACCAAGAGTCAACTTTAATTAATGAGGAGACTTCATGATAACTGGTTGGCCTTATGTGCACAAGTAATGTTGCATGCAAAATAGCATGTCCCCAAACTGAAAGGGGAAGTTTTGTCCTCATTAGCAATGGTCTAGCTATTAATTGGAGGCGTTTAATCAATGATTCTGCTAGACCATTTTGAGTATGAACATAAGCAACCAAATGCTCAACTTTTATTCCAGTGGCCATACAATAATCAATAAAGTCCTGAGATGTAAATTCACCAGCATTATCAAGAAGAATTGTCTTAATTGCATAATCTAGAAATTGTGCTCTTAACCTTAATATTTGGGCCAAATATCTCGAAAATGCAATATTACGTGTTGACAATAAACACACATGTGACCATCTTGTAGATGCGTCTATCAAGACCATAAAATACTTGAATGGTCCACATGGAGGGTGTATATATCATCCTGTATATGTTCCAGAAATGCAGAGGATTCAATCCCAACTTTAGCTGCTGATGGTTTAATAACCAATTTTTCTTGAGAACAAGCAGCACAAGAGAATTCCTTAAATTGAAGAATCTTCTTGTTCTTCAATGTGTGCCCACTTTAATTCTCTATTATTCTGCATATCATGTTAGAACCGGGATAGCCCAACCGGTCATGCCAAATGATAAAATCATCAGAAGTAGTAAACCTTTTGTTTACTATGGCATGTGATTCAGCTACACCAATATTTGTGTGGTACAACCCGAAAGAAAATGCGGGTAATTTTTTGTGCATATGTTTTTTCCCCGCTTTCATTGTAGGAATATAAAGGTATTCAACCTTTCTTCGTTTGACGTCTCAACACGATAGCTATTTTGAAGAATAGCTTTGATACTCAACAAGTTTTTTTGAGACTTACTACAATATAATGCATTATCAATAGTTAATATCGTTCCTCCAAGTAGTAATAAAGTCGCTCTTCCAAAGCCCTCAGTCAACTTTGTACTACCAGATATTATATTAACATAGGCTTTTTCATAACCAAATGAGAGAAAAATTTCTTTTCTCTTAATATTATGTGAGTGTAGCACTATCCAAAAGACATAAATCTTCATTACTCATCTTATTCAATTGAAGACTGGGGAATTTTTAATTTTTTCATAAAAAAAATAAAAGTACATCATGAGAAATACGGAAAAACTAACATCACCAATGACAACATAAGACAACTTAAGTACTACTTAGACAAAAATACTGAAAATAAAAATAACAACATAATTGCATTCCCTAGTAAAATGATCAAACTTTAGTTTTGATCTCCAAAGAAATCTTCAACTTCCAAATGGGTAAGATCGTCGAGGCCTTCAAAATTATCATCATTTAAAGCAAGATGTGCCTCGGCATTTCATCATTTTTGTTTGAAGGCCCTACCTCAAAATTATTTTTAAATGTCAAGTGAGACTCCACTGGGGCATTAGCAAAAGATGCTCAATATTATTTGCCTTTATTTTGAAGTAGTTTTGATCAGGCCTGACAAAATGCTCAAGTTCACGGCATTCAGTTTTTCAATGACCTTTCATGCCACAGCAGTGGTAGTTACCGCTTTTGCCTCTTAAAGGATTGTTTTAAAAACCCATATTGTTCTCTCGTTTGCCATCACCACCACGGTGACGACTATTATATCGTCTCTTAAAATTTCTATGCACATGTACATTCATATGGCCATGATTATTATTCTATTTTTTTCCAACTTTATCACATCTAGCTGCCATATTCGCTTTAGGAAGCAGAGCTGACCCTGTGGGATGGGCTTTCATGATATTTTAGCAAAAGAGTATTATGTTGCTCGGTCACCAGAAGGCATGAGATCAATTCAGAATACTTTTTAAAACCCCTTTCACGGTATTGCTGCTATAATACCGTATTTGATATATGAAAAGTTGTAAGAGTCTTTTCCAACAAATTCTCATCATTCATAACATCCCCACATAATTTTAATTGGGAAGTTATTCAAAATACAGCAGAGTTATACTCACTCACGATATTAAAATCTTGCAACCGTAGGTGCATCCACTCATATTGAGCCCTTAGCAATACCGTAGCCTTAAGGTGACCATCCATTTCCTTCAGGCCAGTCTACAATTCAAGTGGATCTTTCACTGTCAAATATTCAACCTTCAAACCTTCATCCAAATGATGACGAAGGAAAATCATGGCCTTCGCTTTGTCTTGGCTTGATGCCTCATTACCCTAAGTAATGGTGTTACCAAGGCCTTTAGCGGCTAAGTGAATTTCAGCATCGAGAAACTGTGATAGGTAAATATCAAGTGCCGCAAACTCAAGCTTTAACAAAGTCGACATAGTGAAAACTATCAAAGATGATAAATAATTAGAAATCATTAGGATAATAGCGTAAAGAATTTTAAAAATTAACA
This sequence comes from Nicotiana glauca, assembly GCA_026770625.1. Classification (NCBI taxonomy): domain Eukaryota; kingdom Viridiplantae; phylum Streptophyta; class Magnoliopsida; order Solanales; family Solanaceae; genus Nicotiana; species Nicotiana glauca. The sequence goes on from MU787296.1 coordinate 135,113, forward strand.
TAATATCAAATTTGTGATCTATATACACTATAGTGATAATTCCATAGAAAAGAAAACTATTTGTTTCTTCAAATTATTAGTATATATTTGATGTTAACTAGAACAAAATTGTCTTCTAGCTTAACACAATTTCAAATGTCGAACAACACAAAATAAGTATTCTTCTCTCAATTAATTCTATTAACATGAAAATTAGCAATTTTCACATGACAATCATACAAATAACTTAAAATAAAAAAAAACATGGAATTCTTTATTTTTACACATATCTAGAGATGTGAGAAATTATAAAACTGCATATTAAAGATACTAATCATGAAATCAAAATATACAACGAAGAAAATAAAATGAACAAATATACCTGAACAACGAAAATAGCTCAACTTCGTGCTGATAACGTGTTAAGAAATATAGCTCAAAGTAACAATTTAAAACAAGTAGATAAGTAAAATAAGAGAAGAAAGATAACTTTCTTATCTCATCAAGTGTTCAAGTGTATTCCATCTCACATTTTATGCCTTTATTTATACTATTACATATGAATGTTACAAAATAATTATCTTAAACATAACATTAACAATTGAGATCATGGGAAGAGGTTATGGAGGTATGAGAGTTACAGTCATAATAGTGATGAATAGTGGGAGGTTACTTACATCATGAGTGAAAATAGTGAGAGTATAGTGAACACCCATATTCACTTAGCCGCATTTTCCGGTTACTAGTTTTAGAGTACGCGCTTTGCGCGTGTATATCATACTAATAAATATAAACTTTTTAGAAATCACATAAATAAATATTGTAAGAAATATTTTTTGTGCTATAAAATAAAAACTAAAGGAAAAAAGTCATTACTACAATATTAGCCTCATATGTGAATTTGATGTCGTGAGATAAATACATTGCAGACCTTTTTTCTAATATATTAAATCTTTTTTATTCGTATCAAATAGTTACATCAAATCATTATGGTTAAGTGAAATATTAAGGTAAGAATATGTATTAAATAACTATAAATTAATAATAATAATATTTATGAAGATATTCTTGATGTATTGATTGATTTTAAAGTATTATACATAGGATTCTTATTATTTAAATAAGTAAATTCAAAGTCCTACAAACAAGGAAGGACTATAGATTTATTTGATACCTACAATTTTTTTTATTTTGTGTATGAATCAATGTGTGAATTCTTGTTAATGAAGATAGACAAAAATCATCAAGTTAAGGAAATATTATCTACACCAAAACTCTAAGATCAAGGATATGCTATGGATCCATAGCTAGCATATGTATAATTTAATAATCACATATAACATTTCTCACATATAATTGTACAATATACTAATAAATACTATTTATTAGATTTCGAAATTTCTAGATTAAAGTTTCTTCCCTCTCCGCTTATTACATATGAGAAATTACATTGTGGTAACTAAAAGAAATAATATTTAACTTTATGTTGAAATACGCAATATTGTTACTTTTTCTTAAAAATAATCTGAAAAATTGAAACGATTAATAAAAAAATATTTACTTTGAGAGTACTAAAAAGTTGAGAAAAGAAAAACAAAATATTATGTAAAGCAGGACACTAATGAAATATTGAAGACTAATTCAATTCAAGCATTAAAATAATAAAAACTATAAGATGGCAAATGATAAAAAAAGCCAAAACAAAAAATAAAGAGAAACATGAAGACACCTATGTGGTGTAATGGAGATGAATGTATGAGAAAAGTAATTAGTTACCATACCTCTCGTGTACAAGAGAAGAATTGGAATTGGATATCCAAAAAAATTATATCTTTTGGGCAGTGTTATTGTGCGGGTGGGATTAATAATCCAAAATATTAAGAATTTCTAATAATGAAAAATTTAATAATTAATATTTTAGTTGATTTCAAAGTCCAAAATAGTAGAAAAATAACTTAAATTACTATTTTGTCCATATAAAAATATTTCTTTTAAGGGTAAAAAAGACGAACGATATTTTGCTAAGGGTATAAAAACAATATAGTGAAGCTATCATTAGTATGACTAAATGCCAAAAAATAAAAACATTAAAAATGTCGACTTATTTATAATGTACCTTATTTTCTACTATTTCATCCTTTAATTTCTTATAAAGAAATACGTGCAATTTATTACTAATAATTTCGTTATATAAATTTCTTTATCTTATTTATGCTTCAATTATCACTTGGATTTGTGCTTTAACATGTATAAATTTAACCAAAATTTTAAAATATCTTATATTTTATTATTACTATAATATAGTTATAATTATTTTAAAAATTATATTCCGATATTTTGTAAATTTATTTATAGATATTTTTTATTAGGTTTATAGGTTTTGATTTACGATGTATAGAAAACTTCAATAATTTTTTATTTAAAATTAAATCTATTCTTTTTTTTTTTTTTGGTAAATTTAATGCATGTGTATTGTACTCAATTATTTTAAGCTATTTGTTGTAAAGTGGATAGTGATAAACTTTGAAGCATTCACACTACAAAAGTAACATCTTACATTTAAGAAGAAAAAAAGAATAAGGAGTTCGAATTGCACAAGACTTTATTTGCTTTCTACTTATTCTCTTTCAATTAATTTTCTTTTATTTTACTAAAATAGTAAAATTTTAAAGAATTAACCGGTAATAATTCTAGACAAAGACAATACTCCTGAACCTTATAGGAGTTCAAAGTACGTGCACGCTAGTTTCTACTTTGATTTTGCTAGTATTTTTTTTTTTTTTACAAATATAATATTATGTAGTTTGAATAAGGAAAAAGATAATATAGAAAATTTTGGTGATTTTGAAGTCCTAAATATTAGGAAAATAGTTAAATAACAATTTTGTTTAGTGTATATTTTATTTTTAAAGGGTAAAAAAGGCGAACGATATTTCGATAAGAACTTTCGTGTTTTTAATATAGTATAAATATAGATATAGATATAGATATAGAATAGATATAGATGGATAGATTAAGTTACAAAAATCCTTTACTTTATTTTCTGACATAACAAATCAATTTTCTTACAAGTGGAGAAACAGTAATAAAAATAAATAAATAAACAAATATAAACAGTAAGATATATAATGTGAACGCCTATATTTCGTTAAAGCTGGCGCTCTGCATAGTCGTCGTCTCTCACACGTTTTTCCTTTGCCAGGGACAAAACTTCTCCTACGTCAACTCCTCTGTCAAATATGGCGGCGCTATTGAATTGCCGGCCGGAACTTCTCTTCTTATCTATATTCTCTTTCTTCTCCGTCGCTTTTTCCGACGAACTTCAAACACTTTTATCCATTAAATCATCTTTAACAAACCCCGCAACCAAAACCAATATATTCAAACACTGGGAACCCAATACTCCTCTTTGTAACTTCACTGGCATTAAATGCAATTCCAATGGCGCAGTCAAAGAACTCGAACTCTCAAGTCAAAGCCTATCTGGTTTTGTCCCTTTTGATAAAATATGTTCTCTTAACTCACTGGAAAAACTCTCTTTGGGTTTCAACTCACTCTCTGGACGTGTAACTGATGACTTGAACAATTGTGTTAGCTTGAATTACTTGGACGTCGGGAATAATGATTTCACGGGGACTTTTCCTGATATATCTTCACTTAGTAAATTAACCCATTTTTACGCAAATAACAGTGGGTTTTCAGGAAAATTTCCGTGGAATTCTGTTGAAAATATGGGCAAACTGATTGTTCTTAGCCTTGGTGATAATCAATTTGATCGAACGCGGTTTCCTGATGTGATTGTGAAGCTTGATCAGTTGAACTGGTTGTACTTGTCGAATTGTGGGCTTGAAGGGGAAATTCCAGAAGGAATTGGAAATCTAACGGAGTTGATTAATTTAGAGCTGTCAATGAATCATCTTACTGGTGAAATTCCTTCTGGAATTACAAAGCTGACGAAATTATGGCAACTTGAGTTATATGAAAACGAGTTAACAGGGAAGTTGCCTGTTGGTTTTGGGAATTTAACAAGTCTCGAATATTTGGATGCTTCTACTAATTACCTGTACGGTGATTTATCGGAAATTCGAGAGTTAAATAATTTGGTAAGTTTGCAACTATTGCAGAATGAATTTTCAGGGGAAGTTCCAGTGGAATTGGGAGAGTTCAAAAGGCTTGTGAACGTGTCTTTGTATACTAACAAGTTGACAGGTCAACTTCCACAGAAGTTGGGTTCTTGGGCTGATTTCGATTTCATTGATATATCGGAGAATAATTTCACTGGTCCAATTCCACCGGATATGTGTAAGCAGGGGACAATGAAAGGATTATTGATACTTAGGAACAATTTCACAGGTGAAATTCCAGAAAGTTATGCAAATTGTACAACATTGGAGCGGTTTCGAGTGAGCAAGAATTCGCTTTCTGGTGTAATTCCAGCTGGAATTTGGGGGTTGCCCAAACTCCAAATAATTGATGTTGCAATGAATAATTTTGGAGGTTTTATTACTTCTGATATTGGAGATGCAAAATCTTTAGGTGAAATTTATGTTGCTAATAATAAATTTTCTGGTGAGTTGCCTTTGGAAATTTCAAAGGCTACTTCTTTGGTGAGAATTGATTGTAGTAACAATCAGTTTTCAGGTGAAATTCCAGGGACAATTGGTGAGCTAAAGAAACTTGGTAATCTTTATTTACAGAAGAACAAGTTTTCTGGTTCCATACCAGATTCTTTAGGCTCTTGTGTTTCATTAAGTGAGATTAACATGGCTCGTAATTCGCTTATTGGATCAATTCCTGTTTCTTTGGGGTCATTACCGACTTTAACTTCATTAAACTTGTCGGAAAATCAGCTCAGGGGGCAGATTCCGAATAGTTTATCACATCTGAAGTTAAATCTTCTTGATTTTTCCAACAATCAGTTGACTGGACCAATACCGGATTCTCTATCAATTGATGCTTATAAGGGTAGCTTTTCTGGAAATGATGGTCTTTGTAGCCAAAACATTAAGAATTTTCGTCGATGTTATGGTGAATCTGGAAAGCCTAGAGAATTGCACACCCTTTTGCTTTGTTTGTTGGTTGCTGTGATTGTTGTGCTTCTTTCACTTGCGGGTTTCATGTACTTGAAGAAGAAGAAGAATGAGAAAGTAAATGAGAGGTCTTTGAAGGAACATTCTTGGAATACAAAGTCATTCCATATACTGACTTTCACAGAGGATGAGATTCTCGATGGAATTAAACATGATAATTTGATTGGAAAAGGTGGTTCTGGGAGTGTATACAGAGTGCAGCATGCAGATGGCACAGATTTTGCCGTAAAGCATATTTGGACCTCTGATTCAGGAGGAAGGAAAATGTTAGGAATAACATCACCAATGTTGGGAAAACGTGGGATGAAGTCGAAAGAATTTGAGGCTGAGGTTCAAACACTGAGCTCAATACGACATGTGAATGTTGTGAAATTGTATTGTAGCATAACGAGTGAGGACTCGAGCTTGTTGGTGTATGAGTATATGCCAAATGGGAGCTTGTGGGATCGATTGCACACTTGCAAGAAGATGCCACTTGATTGGGGGACGAGGTACGAGATTGCTCTTGGTGCAGCCAAAGGATTGGAGTATTTGCATCATGGTTGTGATAAGCCAGTGATTCATAGGGATGTTAAGTCTAGTAACATCTTGTTGGATGAGCTTTTCAAGCCAAGAATTGCTGACTTTGGTCTTGCTAAGATTGCACAAGCTGATTCAACCAAAGATTCAACTCATGTCATTGCAGGAACACATGGTTACATTGCTCCTGGTAAGACATTTCATTTTAGTCAATTTGTGTACATAGATTGAGTGTTAGTTCTGTACATGTACATTATATAGTCTTTTACACTATCGGGTAAAATTGACATACAACAATAGCTAACTCTAAATATAAGCATGATACATCGTTTTAGTGCATATAAGTTAAATCATATGTAGATTATGTTCATTTTGGTCGTAGGAGTTCCTAATTGTTGTATCATTTTTGACTTATTTAAATTTTTGGTGTTGCAGAATATGGATACACGCACAAAGTGAACGAGAAAAGTGATGTATATAGTTATGGAGTGGTGTTGATGGAGCTTATATCTGGGAAAAGGCCAATAGAACCAGAATATGGAGAGAATAGCAACATAGTAACATGGGTAAGCAGCAAATTGAAGAGCAAGGAGAGTGTGTTAAGCATAGTGGATTCAAGTATCCCAGAAGCTTTTAAGGAAGATGCAATCAAAGTCTTAAGAATTGCCATTGTCTGCACAGATAGGGTTCCATCCTTAAGGCCAACAATGAGAAATGTAGTCAAAATGCTGGAAGATGCACAACCCTGCAAATTGGTTGGGATAATTGTAAGCAAAGATGATGGTAGCAACAAGACAGAGCAATTGAAGGATCACACCAAAACATAATTGAATCCCCGTTTCGAAGAGTATTTACCACTTTGTCTTGTTCACTCTTCAACCCGCTCTCTATGTTTTGCTACTAATATTACGTGGAACCTTGTATCTATCTTGTAGCAGTATGTAAAGTTTTGACGATGGCCTTCTGGCATTGTAACATATACGTAGTAGATATTAGTGTATTTAGTAGTGAATGTAGAGATGCATGGCTCTTGTATGTGCTCAGTAAAAATGTTTCAGTAATTCAAATCCGTTCTCAACTTTGCAATGGTTGCTGTGTTTTCAAACTTGAAGAACCAAGTGTAAGATGTCTACCACTTATCTTAAATCATATGTTCAATAATTACTGTACAATTTGCAACATAAAAATAATTTTATTAACAAAAAAAAAGAAAGATATTTTCTTTTCGGTTCTGATTTGGATTCATAGACCACATTGACTCGTGACTATTCGCACTTTTAGCTAGGAAAGATAAATAAAACAACCGAGGGAAATTGAAAACTTTCCTTTGGTTTGGCGAAAGGAAAATGAGCAATTTCACTTTCCCTTGGTTTGGCGAAAGGAAAATGAGCAAGACAAGTAGTAGTAGGGAATTTGCCAAAGAAAGACAATATTTACCAACAAGAAGTCATTTTAATTATGCTACTAAAAATAGCCCAAAAAAATATAAATGATATACAACATTCAAAAAACATAGGTAAAATAAGATTTTTTTCAATGAGAATTCTTGCGATTCATTGAAATCGCACATATGAGGCAATATACAAAATTTGACGAAGTTTGAAAGCAAGTTAGACTAGTTTTGAGTCAAAATTCATTATCAAATGATATAAAAAATTTAAAATAAGGGAAAAAAGGATTCTTTTTCAATGGGTATCATTGGAATTCATTGAAAACATATAAATGAGACAATATACAAAATATAAGTAAGACTAGAGGTGATTTGGACTAGTTTAGTATCAAAATTTGCAGTTAAAATTGACTTTGAAATTTTTTTTTTTGACTGGCACATGTATCACGTATGCATCTCACATACGGTATACATGGATAATACATGTTATACACATATGATATATATGTGATACACATATAATACACAATGTGAAACATATTATCTTTTTTCATGTTCATCTTCTACTTCGTATTTTCAATTCAAACCAACTTAAAACTCCATCAAAATCATCTCAAAACTGAGATTCAAACTCCTTAAGATATACTTAATCTATTTTAGTAATACTCACTTATAAGAAAGTAAAGATCTGACCTTTTTTCTATAAATATCTAATTGGCTAATATTAATAATATTTTATGAATGGCTAATTTTTATAATAAACTGCTTATAGGCGAACATAACTTGTAGTTTCACATAGTAGTAGTATTACTTCGTTACGCCTTTCTTGTCATGTCTCTATAATGAGAAGAAAGGCCCAGTAACTCAATGTGCCTATTATGTAAGTTGGGCCTCTGTAAAATATTATTGGGAAAATAGTACTATATAGCCGCTTTCAAAATATATATATATATATATATATATATATATATATATTTATTCATCTTTTTTTTGTGGCTACCGAATATAAATAATTTTGAATGCGAGCTAAAAGTGATATTGTATACCCAGCCTATAATACTGATGCCAAGTTTGCCATCAAATTGATAAGCCCGAATGACTTGATGTTTTGGAGACTATTCCACTGCAGTAATTTGGATGAACTTTCACTCTGTCTTGTATAAATGATGATCTAGAACCAAGCCATTTCTACCAAATGGCCCATTTCTTATGAGATTTTGGTAGCCTGTTAGTTTCTTATGCGTTGGAAGATCCCAAAACAAATCAAAACAAACTCACCAGTCACCACAAAGAGCTAAAAGGCCCAATGGGGAACTCCTCGAGGGGCAAGTGCATAGATAGCCATTTTCAGGGATGCTATTTGGTGATTAGTCAATACTTATTTAGTTTTAAAATTTTAAACTAAAAATCTTATCTTAAGAATATTTCATGGCATTTTTATCCTAAAAATTGAACTAAAAAAACTAAAATTCAGAACGCACTGACTAATTTTTAAATAACAGTTCTTTAAAGTGGCTACCTGA
>MU787296.1:144592-163126 GCA_026770625.1 Nicotiana glauca
TAGTTTCACATAGTAGTAGTATTACTTCGTTACGCCTTTCTTGTCATGTCTCTATAATGAGAAGAAAGGCCCAGTAACTCAATGTGCCTATTATGTAAGTTGGGCCTCTGTAAAATATTATTGGGAAAATAGTACTATATAGCCGCTTTCAAAATATATATATATATATATATATATATATATATATATATATATATATATTCATCTTTTTTTTGTGGCTACCGAATATAAATAATTTTGAATGCGAGCTAAAAGTGATATTGTATACCCAGCCTATAATACTGATGCCAAGTTTGCCATCAAATTGATAAGCCCGAATGACTTGATGTTTTGGAGACTATTCCACTGCAGTAATTTGGATGAACTTTCACTCTGTCTTGTATAAATGATGATCTAGAACCAAGCCATTTCTACCAAATGGCCCATTTCTTATGAGATTTTGGTAGCCTGTTAGTTTCTTATGCGTTGGAAGATCCCAAAACAAATCAAAACAAACTCACCAGTCACCACAAAGAGCTAAAAGGCCCAATGGGGAACTCCTCGAGGGGCAAGTGCATAGATAGCCATTTTCAGGGATGCTATTTGGTGATTAGTCAATACTTATTTAGTTTTAAAATTTTAAACTAAAAATCTTATCTTAAGAATATTTCATGGCATTTTTATCCTAAAAATTGAACTAAAAAAACTAAAATTCAGAACGCACTGACTAATTTTTAAATAACAGTTCTTTAAAGTGGCTACCTGATGTCATTTCTGCACGCACTTCTGGAAGCCAAGTATTACTTACACTTCAATTGGACTTGCTGTATTAGGAGACTGAAAGTAACAACTTGCTTTCTCTGCACTCTCTGGAGTATTGTAATAGACACATTTTCTTTCATTTATGATGGTGTTTGATTGAGCATGGAGTTTAGTCAGCAGACAAAATCATAGAAAGAGTTTCCATATAATAATTTGTCGAACCAACAAACTTTTACAAAAAAATGTAAACTAGGGTGATCGGCTCTGAATAACCAACCCAATAATAAGCTCAATTCTTCCATAACACAAGGGAGCGGGCTTGCGTACGAGCGAATGATGAAGCAAATCCCTAAAGTCAAAGTAATCCCTGAAAACATCTATTTATTCCGTTCAAGAAGAAGTTTAGAGTTAAAGAGTTTCAAATAGTATATAATGTGACATTCGTTTTTTAGACAGGCTATAGTGACTATAACGACCGGAATGATCGTTTTGAGTATTTGCACTTCGCTCGGTAGTTTGGGGGTACGAGCAGCTCCGTATAATGTATTAGGACTTGTGTACGAAATTTGAGTGCATTCCGAGTTGATTTGATATATTTCGGCGCGAGTTTTGGAAGTCGAAAGTTTAAAAGTTCATTAAGTTTGATTTGAGGTGTGTTACATCGTTTCGATGCTGGTATGCGTGATTTGAGGCCTCGAGTAAGTCTGTATTATGTTATGGGACTTGTTGGTATGTTCGTACGGAGTCCGGAGGGGGGGAGGGGGGGGTCAGGTGAGTTTTGGATAGAATTGGGTTGTGTCGCGCTCGTTTTTCTTATGTTGCGACGTCATTTCTTCAAGAATAAATGGTACCGCACTGAACAAATGAGCTCTGATTTCTGCTTTGGTTGAAGCATTAGATTCGTATCGTAATTACGGATCCGTAGCAAAAAGAATTATCGAATTTGGACATCGTATGAATATTTTATGGTCATTTTATTAAGAATTAAGTTGCTAGATTTTTTTAATATTACTTACGAAATTGCCACTGAATTTGTATTTAAAAAATCTACACTATTTTTAAATATTGAAACCAACATATCTCCTTCATTATAAGGTCAAATGGAGTGATTCAAATGCATATCTTGACTGAAATTTCACAAGAAATTCATTAGATGCCTCAAAAGCAAGTTTTGGGAATGTTTGGCACGTAAAACAAGGTAGAACAACTGGGCAAAAGTACTTAATATCGAAGGTTTGTTCATTTGGTCATATATTGAGTTGGAGAGCTCGAATTGGAACAATTATTTTAGGCGATTTTTACCATATGGATTGGGGTAAGTGTTCTATACTCGATTTTGGTTATATTTCATGAATCCATCTTCGTTATTTACATTTGATTGATGATTTTAAAGTGAAATTTGGGGGTTTTGTCTAAAATTTTATAAAGTGAATTTTTGAGTTTTGAATATCGATTCGGGGTCGGATTTGAGTAAAAACTAGTATGGTTGGACTCGTAATTAAATGGGTTATTGGATTTTGCTAGTTTTGTAGGGTTTCGAGGCGCGGGCCCGGGTTGGTCTTTTTGGTTGATTTTGCGCTTTTGATTAAACATTTGACCTTTTTCGATTGGGATTGATTCCTTTAGCATTGTGTGATGTATTTGAGTTATTTTTGGTTGGTTTCGAGTCGTTTGGAGATCGGAACGCGCGTGATGGTATTTTTGGAGCATCGCTTGGCTTGCTCGGTATTTGAATTGGCTTGTTTGAGATAAGTAACTCTTTAAAACTTAGTGCTGAGGGTGTAAAACCCTAAATTACGTATTATGTGATTGATGATGAGGTGATAGGCGTGTGGGCGTACACCCTATGAATTGTGGCTGCATTATTTTTGTGGCACTGTTTAGTGACCGTATTTTGTTGATATTTTTGTTATCTCCATGTGATTAAGTAACTGAGCTGTCAATCATGGTAGATAACCTGTTTAGCTTTATGCTGATATTATTAGGACCCATAATGGTAATTTCTTGCTCGCATCTCACTAATTTCATTGTCATTTCGTACTCAGTCAGATTCATGTATTCATATCATATCTCAGTCTCAGTTGTCATTTATTGATACATCATATCATTGTTGTTAGGCTAGTTTATGACATTGTGAGCCTGTGAGTGAGAGTGAAGAGATAGATGACTGAGTGAGGCTGAGAGCCTCATTATGAGTGACAGTTATGGGATCGGGCTACACGCCGAAGCATGTTATATTGATTTATGCATGAATCTGGCTTATGATAGTGCTTGGGCTTTAGGAGCCCCTCCGGAGTTTGTACACACCCCTAGTGAGCGCGGATGACGCTATTGAAGGATGGATTTCCTTGGATATGGATTTGTCTGAAGTACTTGATATCTGGAGATGGATTTCTCCACAGGGTTGGATTGCCCTTTTTTCTCGGTGCTGGATGACTATAGTCAGTATTGTATATGTTCCGGGATGGATTTTTCTGGGCCATATGGTCCATATACAGTACCAAATAGTTGAGCATGATGAGTGAAAAATGTGAGACAGTGAGATTGAGTACTCTGAGAGTGTGAGTACATGATTCATCCCTGAGATATATGGTATTGGCATGCATACATGACATACATGCATATAGATGCCTTTTTTCCTCATGTTGTACGGTATCACGTCGTTCATGACTTTTTACATACATTGATATGTGGGCATAGAGAGGTATTTCACACTTGCTATCGGGAAAGAAAATGGAACATCTAATTTATTGTGGAAAGAATTTTTGGAAAAATTTACAGTTTTCAGGCTATCTCATTTTTTACGACAATTTGGGTAAAGGATTTGAGTTTTCACTAATATTCTTGAAAAGTGAAACTATTTTCGAAAAATTGTGAAAAAGCTGAGCATTTTTATCTCTGAGTTACTTTCTTATTTATATTCTTTACGTTGTTATGAACTGCTATTGGTTATTGGTGTTAGACCCGACCTATGTTCCAACTCGTCACTGCTTTCAACCTAAGGTTAGGTTTTGTTACTTACTCAGTACATGAAATCGGTTGTACTGATACAACACTTTTGCACATCGCGTGCAGATGTTGGATGTTGTTGTTGCTGTGCTCGATGGTTGCCGGATTGAAAGATGTACCTACGTTCCTGCTGTAGCTGCCCCTGGTTCAAGGTAGCCTTAAATTTATAAAAAATCTATTTATGTAATTTTCAAACAGAAGATGTATTTACTTAATATCAGCTTTGTAAATTCTATTTGTCGAAGCTCATGATTTGTACAACCAGTTCTTAGGGAATGTATTAGATTTGGATAATTTCTTTTGTTTAATTATCTTATTAATATTAGTGGAATTGGATAATTATTAGTTAGCTTACCTAGCAGGTTGGGTTCGGTGCCATCACGACTAGTGGACATATAAAAGGGACATTGAAAATAAAACAGTCCAAGACTCTTTGAGAAATTTCAACAATCAATATAGATAAGTGTGTAGCCTAACAAACTAACCTTTTAAAATCGTAAGATATACTTGCATTTGGTTTATATTTTATTTAAATCTATTTAGATAATTTCCATGAACGATCCACAAAAGTACATCGAAAAATATCTTAATAAATTGTTGAGTGTTGGTTATAAGCTGTTGTACCTGTGAAAATGATTTGGATCAATCACATAGATTTAGATTCCCTATTCTTTCCCCACAAAAATCCAACTTATATTTTGTCATGGTTGCTCCTTAAACATCGATTAAATATTTAGATGAATATGAAGCTTAAAAAGGATAGTTCGAAAGTGAAAGTCAAATGATAATCTAATCAACTACTATTATCTTGTTCATTTTTCCTCTTTTTCTATTAACAGTGTTTATTACAGATTAGCTTCAAAAGACATTCATTTGTCACCAACGAAATATCTCTCTCCATTTTCAAGAAAATGGTTAAGAAATTAATTAGATGTAATGACCTGACTGATCGTTTTGAGCTCCAGCGCGTCGTTCGGTAATTTGAGGCTATGGGCATGTTCACTTCAGGTATTATGACTTGTACGCGGTCGGAATTGAATTTCGGGAAGTTTGGAATTGATTTGAAAAGAAAATTCTCATTTTGAAAGCTTTAAGTTGGATAAATTGACTAAGATTGGATTTTTTAGTAAACGACCTCAGAATCAGGATTTGAAGGTTCCAGCAGGTTCGTATGATGATTTTGGACTTGGGCATATGTCCGGATCGGTTTTGGATTCCCGAGAGCTTTTCGGCACCTATTGTGTAACTTAGCATTTTGGAAGAATTTCGTAAGTTTTGGGTTGAAGTGCATTTCAGTATTACCGATGTCCATTTGGGATTCCTAGTCTGAAAATATCGCCATATGGTGATTCTGGTATTGGGAGCGTGATCGGAAGTGATTTAGAGGTCCGTAGGTCATTTTAGAGTCATTTGGCAAAAGTTAAAAATTTGAAGGTTTTGAGAAGTTTGACCGGAAGTGGACTTTTTAATATCAGGGTCAGATTCTGATTTCGGAAGTTGGAGTAGGTCCTTAATGTTGAATATGACTTGTGTACAAAATTTGAAGTCAATCGGACGAGATTTGATAGGTTTCGGCACCGAATGTTGAAGTTTGAAATTCTAAAGTTCATTAAGCTTGGATTAAGGTTGTATTGTGGTCCGGTCCCGGGCCTAACGGTCCTTGGCTTAACCGTCCAGGATGGTGGAATCGGCCCACTGTGGGCCTAAACCCACATGATCCTGGAGTAAATGGGCCGGTCCCACAGGCCTAAACGGGCCTAAGTGCTCCGGGCTATTTTTTTTAATTTTTTTTTTATTATCTAAGGCAATTTTTTTTATATATATATATATATAGCCTTATATAAGATTTTTTGAAATATTTTTTATCTAAGGCAATTTCTTGTAAATTGTATTATAAATTGTGGCTTAAATATTCTAATTCTAATTTAAACACAAAAAAGTTGCAAAAAAATATTCAAGGGAATGCCTTATAATTTTTATTATTACGACATTAACTAAAAATGGCAATATCTTTCTTAGTTTTCCCCCTCCCAATGGAATGAGCACAATAAGGTGCCAATACCACCGTTAAAAGGAAAAAAATTTAATGAAGATATGCCAAAATATAAGTTATATATTAATCTACATGTTATCTCTAACAAAATACAGGTTCGGAGGAATTTTCATTGGTGGTGGCGGAAAAGAAGCTTGTTCATCACCGCTTTCGGGCGAAGCAACATCCTTCGCAAGTTTCGCTAGCATTTCTTTATAAGCTTTGTCTATCTCCAGTTGTGATTCAGCAAGTCCAAAATTTCTTCTTTTCGAACGGATCCAATCTCTGAAGAATACTGATTTTTTCAAGCTCTCCCTCATAGGCGCTCTATGATCACCGATTTGAAGTCTCGCTTGAATGAAAGCGCTCTTCGATGCTACTGTTGAAGCTTGAACACTTAAAATATCTCGAGCCATCCTTGAAAGAACCGGAAAGTATTTTTCTTTGTCCTTCCACCATTCCAAAACATCAAAGGAGCCGTGGGGATTCTCTTTTTCAAGTCCCTGCCACAAATAAACTTGAAGCTCATTTAGTTGTGAAGTATCACCAATATTATCACCTTGAGAACCCCTGAACTCCGTCCAAGAACTAAATGCTTTTAGGCCCGCAGTTCTTTTAGATGATTGCGAAATAGAGAAAGTAGGAGTTGGAACGTTTGGTCTAGCATGATCTAAGGTAAGTTGATAAGCATTATAAATTGTTTGAGTATTTATTTTAATTGAGGCTTTTGCATCTTCAAGCGTAGCAAATTCCTCATCTGAAAGATCTAAAGCCTTATAAATATTTGTATACCAAAAGTGATGATCTCCTAATTTCATGGTAGGATTTAACATGGCAATAACACCATAAATAGGGGGGATAATGAAAAAAATATTTTTTAAACTTATCTTTCATAGAATTAATAGCAAGTTGTTAAATTACCCCACCCTCTGAAAATTAAATAAACAAATCTGCAAGTGCTGCAATATAAACTAAACAGTTAGAAATAGTAGGATAATATTGCCCAGATAATTCATTTGTAGCAACATGAAATTATTCTAAAAAATCTACAAGAATATTAACATTAGTCCAATACTGATTTGTAAGGTGCTCATCATCATCACTACCAACACGAGCATTAAACGTTGCGTTTATTGGGTTTCTATATTCATATGCAATAACTAAACTTTCATACATGTAATTCCATCTAATCGGACAAGCTTTAGGAACATTTTTTTCTCTAAGGTCAAATTCATCACATTTTTAAAAATATTCTCTAAGTCTACTTCTACGATTTGAATAAAAAAGTCAATTAAGGGCCATTTTAACCTTTTCAATTACACATTTAAAATTTTCATACCATCACTGACGATTAAATGGTAAATATGATAAATACATCTAACATGGAACATATTACTAAATGCAGGATTTAGTGTAGTTGTAAGCAAGCCTATAGCATTAGTGTTACGAGAAGCATTATCCATTGAAACTGACATTATTTTATCTCTAATGCAAAAATATCTACAAATATCTACAATTGTATTAGCAATAAACTTACCTATGTGACGTGAATTAATTATTCTATAAGAAATAATGTGCTTTTGTATTTTCTATTCCTCATTAATCCAATGAGTGGTTACAGTAAGATAATCACAGTCATTACCACTTCTACCAATATCAGTAGTAATGGCAATGCGACAATCTATATGAGTAAATAAATAGTGCAAATATTATTCACATTCATGTTTATATTTATAAATATTTCTCTTTACGGTTGAGCGAGACCATCCTTTATAAGTAGGATTATAAACTCTTCTAATATAATGCACAAAGTGAGGGTTAGAAGGAAAACTATTGTCACGACCCAAAATCTAACCATGTCGTGATGGCGCCTATCGTGTTACAAGGCAAGCCTATTTCCCAAAATATTACTACAAAATCGATTATAAGAATTTAATAAAAATATTTTTAACATTTAAATTTTTCATAAACTAAATCAACTCTAAATATAATATAGAAAATACGGAAGCCAACCCCAAACATCGGTGTGTCACTAAGTCATGAGCGTCTAAAACTATGAACTAAGATATATAAACTGTTTAAAACAACAACGACCCATTGAAATCCCACTAATGGGGTCTGGGATATATAAACTGTTTAATTGTCCAAAATAAGAAATGACAAAAGGAGTAACAAGGTCCTGCGAACACTAGCAGCTACCTTGCAATCTCCACATATAGCCGGCAAAAACTCAACGATCTTCGCGCTCAAACTCACCTGGATCTGCACATAAAGTGCAGGGTGTAGTATGAGTACAACCACCTCAGTAGGAACCGAAATAACTAAGGAACTGAGTAGTAGTGACGAGCTGAGCAAAACAATTCAATTATTTATTTTTCACAATTTTAAAAATAACAGAAATAAACAGGTAAATTCCATAACTCAGTAAATGCCACAAAGAAATTTAACAAATAAATGCAGCAACAGCAAAAGTAAATGCAACCTCACAACAATGTCACTCCATCACTCAACACTCAACACTCAATACACTCAACACTCTGCGCTCACTGGGGGTGTGTATAGACTCCGGAGGGGCTCCCAAAGCCCAAACGCTAAGCACGGACAACTCACGTGCCATCATATCAATACCTGGATCTGCACGGTCAACTCACGTGCTACGCGGACGACTCACGCGCTATGGTATCAATACCTGGACCCGCACGGTCAACTCATATGCTACGCGGACAACTCACGCGCTATGGTATTAATATCCTCACAACCAAGCCATCGGTCTCACTCAATCATGTACCTCACTAGCCTCATCATCATCAACAAATAAGGGGACACAGCCCACATCAAGTATCACAACATATTAGCAAATAATAGAGACTGAGATAAATATGTACAATAATTTCTATGACTGAGTACAAATATAGTGAGCATGAATAAAGCCTAAACATGATCTCTAACATGAAGGCAAACAAGTTCAACAACAAGTAAACACATAACTATGGATAATAGCTATTAGGCCTCACAGCCTCACGAGACGGACCAAGTCTCAATCCCTCATGGTGCACACCCACACGCCCGTCACCTAGCATGGTTACCACCACCAAACAATCATATGATATCAATTTCTCCGGGTTTATACCCTCAAAGCCAGAGTTAAAACTGTTACTTACCTCAACCGCGTAAAATCCTACTCCGAGATGCCCTCGTCTCTAGACTAGGTCTCCAAAAGCTTCGAATCTAACCATAATCAGAATACTACTATCAACATAGTCTAAAAAATTGAATTACACAATAAAAACTACCTAAACATACCAAAAATCCAAAATCGGCCAAAACTCGGCCCCCAGGCCCACGTCTCGGAATTAGTCAAAAATAGTAGAATAATAATTCTCGTCCTCTCCCGAGTCTAACCATATAAAATTTGTCAAAATCGGACTTCATTTGGTCCCTCAAATCCTCACTTAAAATTCTCCAAAACTCAAACCCTAACTCCCTCAATTTCACTTTGAAATCATCAATCAAATCCCAAAAATGAAAATGGATTCATAAATTATAATCAAAATCGAGTAGAGAGCACTTACCCCAATTCATATGGTGAAAATCACCTTCAAAATCGACCAAATCAGAGCTCCCCAACTCAAAATATGACCAAAAGAACAAATCCTAGTTTTATATATTTTTTTGCTAGCTATTCTACCTCGTTTCTTGTGCCAAACAATCCCGAAACTCGTATTTTATGACTCCAATGGATTTTTTGTGAAATTCTAATCAAGTTAGGCTTTTGAATCACTCAATTTGACCTTATAACGAAGGAGATATGTAGGTTTTAATATTTGCAAATAGTGCAGATTTTTAAATACGCTGCTAGTGGCAATTTCGTAATTAATCCGAAAAAATCTGACAACCCAATTCTTAGTAAAATGACCCTAAAATTCTCATACAATGTCCAAATTCGACGAATCTTTTTGCTACGGGTCCGTAATTATGATACGGATCTAATGCTTCAATCAAAAACAAAATTGGAGCTCATTTATTCAATATGATATCATTTATGCTTGAAGAAACGACGTCGAAACATAAGAAAACGAGTGCAACACATACCAAACCTATCCAAAACTCATCCGAGGTACTCGGGACCTCAGCCAATAATTCCAAAAAGTCATATATCACTACCTGAACTTATTCAAACCTTCGGAACACCCAAAATACCAAATCAACCTCGAATTCAACCCTAAGAACTTCTAAACTTCCAACTTTCGCCAATTCAAGCCTAATTCTACCACGGACCTTCAAATTATATTCCGGACACACTCCTATGTCTAAAATGACCAAACGAAGCTAATCGAATCATAAAAATCCAAATCCGAATTCGTTTACTCATAAGTCAACTTCCGATTGACTTTTCTAACTTAGCTTTCTAACTAAGAGACTAAATGATCATTTCACTCCAAAACTACTCCGAACCCAAACCTACCAACTCGATACAACTCAACACAGCTTAACAACACATAAAGAAATATAAATGAGAGAAATGGGGCAACAACTCTTAGAACTACTAATCGGGTCGTTACATCCTCCCCTCTTAAACAAACGTTCGTCCTCGAACGAGTCTAAAAAAATACATGGAGTCTAAAATAGGTGAAACCTTCAGCAATACCTTCTCATCACATTCAAATCATAAATCTCACTAATAGGGACACCAACGGACATATAAGCACGTGCTCACCCAATTCAAATATTCGTACTCCAGCACCAAACAAAACCCGGCCTCAAGTCCTCCAGACTGGCCCAACATCAACACATAGAAATCACATCTCGCACATCATCCAGGGAGTCACAATTCGTCAATGCACAACTGATACCGAGCACTCATGTGCACATACGAATGCGTGGAAGGAATTCAAGGAGTTACACTTCAAGCTGAATCAATACCGCACGATAAGAATTCAAGAAGGTGAAGTTTTCCTAAAGGTTCTGCAGCCTCTCGAAGATAAGTACAGACGTCTCCGTACCGATCCTCAAGACTCTACTAAACCCGCTCATGACTCATGAGACCTATGTAACCTAGGCTCTGATACCAACTGGTCACAATCCAAAATCTAACCATGTCGTGATGGCGCCTATCGTGTTACAAGGCAAGCCTATTTTCCAAAATATTACTACTAAATTGATTATAAGAATTTAATAAAAACATTTTCAACATTTAAATTTTTCATAAACTAAATCAACTCTAAATATAATATAGAAAATACGGAAGCCAGCCCCAAATATCGGGGTGTCACTAAGTTATGAGCGTCCAAAACTATGAACTAAGATATATAAACTGTTTAAAACAACAACGACCCAGTGAAAATCCACTAGTGGGGTCTGGGATATATAAACTGTTTAATTGTCCAAAATAGGAAATGACAAAAGGAGTAACAAGGTCCTGCGAACACTAGCAGCTACCTTGCAATCTCCACAGATAGCCGGCAAAAACTCAACTATCGCCACGCTCTAACTCACCTAGATCTGCACATAAAGTGCAGGGTGTAGTATGAGTACAACCGCCTCAGTAGTAACAGAAATAACTAAGGAACTGAGTAGTAGTAACGAGCTGAGCAAAACAGTTCAATTATTTATTTTTCACAATTTTATAAATAACAGGCATAAACAGGTAAATTCCATAACTCAGTAAATGCCATAAAGAAATTTAACAAATAAATGCAGCAACAACAAAAGTAAATGCAACCTCACAACAATGTCACTCCATCACTCAACACTCAACACCCAATACACTCAACACTCTGTGCTCACTGGGGGTGTGTACAGACTCCGGAGGGGCTCCCAAAGCCCAATTTGGAGTTGAGATGAAGAAGTTATGAAATTTTGAACAAATCCCGTATTAGCTACTATTTTAAGTGTTGGGCGATAGTGTTCATCGCGTTCGCGAGAACACTGTCACGATCGCGAAGGCTGCTAGTAAGTGGACTTATGCGATCGCGAGTTCTTCCACGTTCGCGAAGGGTTGAATCCCCTGATCTTCGTGTTCGCGGACACACGTATGCGTTCATGTAGAAGAACGACCAAAATTCCAGCCCCCTCCAATTAACACTACGCGTTCGCATCACATAGGTCGCGTTCGCGATGGACAAATCCACCCCTATCCCCATTTATCTTACGCGATCGTGATGAACAACAGGCCTGAGCACCCATAGTAGAAAATCTACAACTTTTTCCTAAGTCCAAAGCTTACCGAAACACATCAGAAACACACCCGAGCCCTCGGGGCTCCTAACCAAACATACATACTAACTCAACACCTTTATACAAACTTATCCGTGCGATCAAATCGCCAAAATAATCTCAATAACAACGAATTAAACCTCAAAATCAAAGGATTTTTCTCAAACTTCATAAAATATTAACTCTAGCAATTTAGGTCCGAATCACGTCAAACGACATCCGTTTTTCACTAAATTTTGCAGAAATGACTTAAATCACATATAAGACCTGTGCCGAGCACCGAAACCAAAATACGGGCCCGACACTGATATGTTCTAATCAAATTCATTTCAAATTTCCTTAAACAATTTCAGAATAACAATTTCCTTTAAAAATTTATTTCTCGGGCTTGGGACCTCAGAATTCGATTCCGGGCATATGCCCAAGTCCCATATTTTTCTATGGATCCTCCGGGACCATCAAATCATGGATCCAGGTCCGTCTACCTAAAGAGTTTACCGAAACCAAATTTATTCATTTTATAGTCAAAATTTATTATTTTTCACAGATTTTCACATTTAGGCTTTCCGCTACGCGCCCGGAATGTGCACGCAAATCGAGGTGATGCTAAATAAGGTTTTCAAAGCCTTGAAAATACATAATTCAATTAAAAGCAAGTGATGACTTTTTGGGTCATCATAGAACACTTCTTTCTAGACGGTATTTTTTTGTATATGTTTCCTTCTAACGGTTTGATTACACTTGCATAACTAAAACTCTTGTTGTCGATATTGATATCTCTCTTGAAAGTGTAACTATTCATGAAAGAAAACATAATTGATAAATATAGTTCAATATTTAGGATGTTTGTCCTTGTGCTTTATTTATTATAACTAGAAAACATAAACATACATATTAAAAATTATTTCACATAAATTTAAAAGAATATTCTTTATTTTTGGAAGATGAAAGTTGAATTCAGGAATAAACACATACTTAGAAGCACACTTCTCAGTATCATAAGTTTTACATGTATGATGTTATTTTCAAAACTTCTATATACCATATGTGCACTATTACCTAAGCTATTCAGCAGATCTAAGTTTTCATTAGCATGACGGGCATATTTTTATACAAAATATATGCAATGAAAGATCAATTTTAACTTAGTCTATTATATATATATATATATATATATATATATATATATATATATATATATATATATATACACACACACACACACATAAATTTAAAAGAATATTCTTTATTTTTGGAATATGAAAGTTGAATTCGGGAATAAACACATACTTAGAAGCACACTTATCAATATCATAAGTTCTACATGTATGATGTTATTTTCAAAACTTCTATATACCATATGTGCACTATTACATAAGCTATTCAGCAGATCTATTGTGCTTTTTTGTCCTTGTGCTTTATTTATTATAACTAGAAAACATAAACATACATATTAAAAATTATTTCACATAAATTTAAAAGAATATTCTTTATTTTTGGAAGATGAAAGTTGAATTCAGGAATAAACACATACTTAGAAGCACACTTCTCAGTATCATAAGTTTTACATGTATAATGTTATTTTCAAAACTTCTATATACCATATGTGCACTATTACCTAAGCTATTCAGCAGATCTAAGTTTTCATTAGCATGACGGGCATATTTTTATACAAAATATATGCAATGAAAGATCAATTTTAACTTAGTCTATTATATATATATATACACACACACACACACATAAATTTAAAAGAATATTCTTTATTTTTGGAAGATGAAAGTTGAATTCGGGAATAAACACATACTTAGAAGCACACTTATCAATATCATAAGTTCTACATGTATGATGTTATTTTCAAAACTTCTATATACCATATGTGCACTATTACATAAGCTATTCAGCAGATCTAAGTTTTCAGTAGCATGACGGGCATATTTTTATACAAAATATATCCAATGAAAGATCAATTTTAACTTAGTCTATTTTTTTTATATATATATATATATATATATATGTGTGTGTGTGTGTGTGTGTGTGTGTATAGTGACACTAACATATGTAAAAAATAATGAACTTGATAATAAATATGTACAATAGAAGGCCATTTGGTGTTAAAGTATTTAAGTATTGTTCTTGGTAGTTATTGTTGGTATCATCTTCTGCTGAGTCAAAAATAAAAAATATTTTGTTGGCTGAATACATACGGAGACACTTAAAGTTGGCACGATTTTTTATTTAGACACCTAAACTTAGGGGTGTTCCTCGTGAGCACCTACATTAGAAAAACTTTGTTCCAATAAAATACTTTTTGCTTAGTTGGCACATAAAGTGAATTTCACCCGATATAAGCGCGTGAAAAGCTAATCTTGTGTATTGTTCACCGGCAAATGCATAGTTTTTGGCCGGAAAAGTAATCTCCGGCAGTTACCTTTTTCTAAACAATTTTCAACCTATTTTCTGCTTCTCTAGCCATCTCCACCACTTACTTTCTTTTTTCAGATCTGGCCGGCGACCACCTTAATCACCGACTCTTCTTGCTCCTTTAGATTCGACCATTGCCACCATCATCATCACCTCCTTCAAATCCGACCACCAACATCACAACTATCTTTTTCGTCTTCAGATTTGGCGTTGCTACCACATCACCACCACCACCGCCTCCTCCTTCTTCAACTCGGATAACTACCATCACTGCCTTTTTCTTTATCAAACCTAACCATTATCACTGATATTTCCTCCCCTTTATCAGATCTAGGCGCCCATCACCACAACCACATTTTAATCTAGGTAAAAATTTTTATTTTGGAAGAGGAATCGAAGCAAATGAAGGATTAACAGACAAGTTAATGACAACCTGCCATGGGATGTCCTTCATCAAGATTTGAATGCAAAAAAGCTTTCATTTTAGATGTGTTGAAGCTAAAGTTGGTTGATAGCTGATTCTATCGGTGACAGTATTCTCGGCCATCGGCTCTGTTTTTCTCTTTCTATTTTAGGTCAGATTATTTTTAATTTTGCTGACATGTAATTTTTTTATTGGTTTGGTCTGTATTTTAAAAGAGAGTGAGATTCACGTATTAGTGTTGGTTTGGAATTATCAAATTTGTGTTTAATAGGCATATTTTATATGGAGTTACGATGGTCAATAGGAACAAGCCTGGGTTGATGTGTCTAAATGAAATTTGATGCCAACTTTAAGTGTCTCTATATATATTCAGCCTATTTTGTTCTACCATAAAAATTAGCAATCAACCTTTTATTTAGTTGATCAACATATTCATTTCTGCTAGTTAAGATAACTCTTTAATTTTAACATGTAATTTGCACAAATTATGTTTTAATCTAATGATAAAAATATTTTTCTTATTAAATGCGCTACTTTTACCATTGGGGTTGATAAATCAAATCATCTTTTATTCGACGCTCTTTTTCTTTTCCGTTACAAAGCAAGAAGTCATTGAATGTTGAATCAGTTCTTACTTTTATATTTCTTGTCATTTGAATATTTTTCATTTGAGACCTTAAGTATAATTTTTGCAAACTAGCTTTTATAGTTTCTGCTTTGTCAATTTTGAAACTACTGATTACTTGACAGAAATCATCTCCCAAACTATTACTTTCCACCAAATAATTCTCTCATATCTAATATATCTGTAAAACTCTTGGCGATTGTTTCGATCATTTGATTCTTAGCCAAAAGCACTTCATCCCATATTATCGCTTTTGCTTTCCTTATAAATTCAGCATTATTGCTCTTGATATATTTGTGACAAATATTTCAATTATTTGGATTTTACTCATATGATAAATTTAAAAAATAATATAATTGGATTCTCTTGCTAAATAATTAATTAAAAATTTTAATTATTTGGTTTTAACATAAAATATAATTTATTTTCTGTTGATTTAGATTCTTAATATTAATTCTCCTCATGTTTGAATATTTAAGCGTGATTATAATTTTATCCACCATAAAGTTTATTTTCAAAGAGTAAAAAGATCTATGATATTCCACTTTTAAATCTTTACGTTTGCAAAATCATTAAAGGTATTAGCTCTTACCAACCTTTTTATTTCTTTTCTCACAAATTTATATTCTTAAAAAAATATTTAGTTGTTCTTTAATAAATGAGATATTTTTCTATGTTACACAAAAATTAATGATAAAAAAATATTATTTGAGTAGTGCAGCAAGCAATTTAAATATAATATAATAATATATTACCGTGAGGTTTTGTTCTCAATTTCAACGCTTTATGCAGTCTATTTAGAATTACTTTTTTTTTGTATTAAATATTATAGAGTGGTATTGTATTACGAATATGGAGGATTCTTATGAAATTGATTTTATTAAACGTTCCTACATATTTTTAATAAGAATTTAATAGACAAGATTATATTAATTTTAAATATTAAAAAAATTAAAATATAAGTTATTGTAGTACAAAAAAATTATTACAATTATGCCCTTTCACAATGAGTTTTTATGTTTAATTATAACGAACCGACCGGTTGTTTTACTTTCTAGAATCATGTTCCCCTAAATAAGACTTCCCGTACTTGCTTTTACTGATTTATGACTTGCGGGGATGGTGGGTGCGGGTTTTGGAAGAGTTTGGGTTGAAATCAGAACACTTTCCTTAAGGTTGGCTTAAAATACTAAGTTTGACTTTGGTCAATGTTTTGAGTAAACGACCTCGAAATCGTGATTTGAAGGTTCCAATGGGTTTGTATAATGATTTTGGACTTGGCATATGTTCGGATTGGGTTTTGGATGACCCGGGAGCATATTGGTGTAATGACCCGGTCCTTTGTTCTGAGAGTTATAGCATCATTTTCTCCCATCTATACTTATTTATATATTATTCAACTGTGTTGAGTTGTATCGAGTTGGTAGGTTTGGGTTCGAGGTAGTTTTGAAGTGAAATGATCACTTAGTCTCTAAGTTAGAAAGCTAAGTTAGAAAGCTAAGTTAGAAAAGTCAACCGGAAGTTGGCTTATGAGTAAACGAATTCGGATTCGAATTTTTATAATTTAGTTAGCTTCGTTGGATGATTTTAGACTTAGGAGTGTGTCTAGAATATAATTTAGAGGTTTGTGGTAGAATTAGGCTTGAATTGACGAAAGTTGGAAGTTTAGAAGTTCTTAGGCTTGAATCCGAGGTTGATTTGGTGTTTTGGGTGTTCCGAAGGTTTGACTAAGTTCAGGTAGTGATACATGACTTTTTGGAATTATTGGTTGAGGTCCCGAGTGCCTCGGGTGAGTTTTGAATATATTTGGGTTGTGTTGTGCTTGTTTTTTTTTTTTTTTATGTTTCGACGCCGTTTCTTCAAGTATAAATGATATCATATTGAACAAATGAGCTTCGGTTTCGTTTTTGATTGAAGCATTATATCCGTATCGTAATTACGGACCCGTAGCAAAAAAAATCATCGAATTTGGACATCGTATGAGGATTTTATGGTCATTTTACTAAGAATTATGTTGCTAGATTTTCAGTTTAATTACGAAATTGCCACTTACTGCGTATTTAAAAATCTGCACTAATTGCAAATATTAAAACCACCATATATCATTCATTATAAGGTCAAATGGAGTGATTCAAAAGCCTAACTTAACTAGAATTTCACAAAGAATCTATTGGAGACATAAAATAAGAGTTTCAGGATTTTTTGGCACGAGAAACGAGGCAGAATAGCTGGTAGAAAAATACATAAAATTAGGGTTTGCTCATTCGCTAATATTTTGAGTTGGGGAGCTCGAATTTGGGAGATTTTGGAGGCGATATTCTCCATATGGATTGGAGTAAGTTTTCTCTACTCGATTTTGATTATATTTCATGAATCTATCTTCGTTTTTTGGGATTTGATTGATGATTTCAAAGTGAAAAGTGAGGGAGTTAAGGTTTGAGTTTTGGAGAGTTTTAAGTGAGGATTTGAGGGATCAAACAGAGTCCGATTTTGATGAATTTTATATGGTTAGACTCGGGAGAGGACGAGAATTATTATTCTTTCATTTTTGACTGATTCCGAGATGTTGGCCTGAGGGCCTAGTTTTGGCCGGTTTCGGATTTTAAGCCTATTTTGTAGTTTTTATTGCGGAATTCGATTCTTTAGACTATGTTGATAGTAGTATTCTGATTATGGATAGATTGGGAGCTTTTGGAGACCGAGTCCAGAGATGAGGGCATCCCGAAGTAGGATTTTACGCGGTTGAGGTAAGTAATAGTTTTAACTCTGGCTTTGAGGGTATAAATCCGGAGAAATTAATATCATGTGATTGTTTGGTTGTGATACCCACACTAGGTGACGGGCGTGTGGGTGTGTACCGCGAGAGATTGAGACTTGGTACATCCCGTGAGGCTGTGGGGCCTAATGGTTATTATCTGTGGTTATGTGTTTACTTGTTGTTGAACTTGTTTGCCTTCATGTTAGAGATCATGATTAGGCTTTATTCATTTTCACATTATTTGTACTCAATCATAGAAATTATTGTACATGTTTACCTCAGTCTCTATTATTTTCTAATGTGTT
>MU787296.1:163286-174897 GCA_026770625.1 Nicotiana glauca
TTGAGGTCCCGAGTGCCTCGGGTGAGTTTTGAATATATTTGGGTTGTGTTGTGCTTGTTTTTTTTTTTTTTTATGTTTCGACGCCGTTTCTTCAAGTATAAATGATATCATATTGAACAAATGAGCTTCGGTTTCGTTTTTGATTGAAGCATTAGATCTGTATCGTAATTATGGACCCGTAGCAAAAAGAATCATCGAATTTGGACCTCGTATGAGGATTTTATGGTTATTTTACTAAGAATTAGGTTGCCAGATTTTTCAGTTTAATTACGAAATTGCCACTGACCGCGTATTTAAAAATCTGCACTATTTGCAAATATTAAAACCTACATATCTCATTCATTATAAGGTCAAATTGAGTGATTCAAAAGCTTAACGTGACTAGAATTTCACAAGGAATCTATTGGAGATATAAAATACGAGTTTTGGAATTTTTTAGCACGAGAAACGAAGCAAAATAACTGGTAGAAAAATACATAAAACTAGGGTTTGCTCATTCGATCATATTTTGAATTGAGGAGCTCGAATTTGGGAGATTTTAGAGGCGATATTCACCATATGGATTGGGGTAAGTTTTCTCTACTCGATTTTGATTATATTTCATGAATCTATCTTCGTTTTTTGGGATTTGATTGATGATTTCAAAGTGAAAATTGAGGGAGTTAGGGTTTGAGTTTTGGAGAGTTTTAAGTGAGGATTTGAGGGATCAAATGGAATCCGATTTTGACGAATTTTATATGGTTAGACTTGGGAGAGGACGAGGATTATTATTCTTCCATTTTGACTGATTCCGAGATGTGGGCTCGAGGGCCCAATTTTGGCTAGTTTTGGATTTTTGACCTATTTTTGTAGTTCTTATTGCGGAATTCGATTCTTTAGACTATGTTGATAGTAGTATTCTGATTATGGATATATTAGGAGCTTTTGGAGACCGAGTCCAGAGATGAGGGCATCGCGAAGTAGGATTTTACGTGGTTGAGGTAAGTAACAGTTTTAACTCTGGCTTTGAGGGTATAAACCCGGAGAAATTAATATCATGTGATTGTTTGGTGGTGATACCCACGCTAGGTGATAGGCGTGTGGGTATGCACCGCGAGGGATTGAGACTTAGTCCGTCCCGTGAGGCCTTATGGCCATCATATATGTTTACGTAGTTACTTGTTCTCGAACTTGTCTGCCTTCATGTTAGAGATCATGCTTAGGCTTAATTTATTCATGCTCACATTATTTGTACTCAGGCATAGAAATTATTGTACTTGTTTACCTCAGTCTCTATTATTTGCTAATATGCTGTGATACTTGATGTGGGCTATGTCCCTTATTTGTTGATGATGGTGAGGCTAGTGAGGTACATGATTGAGTGAGGCTGAGGGCCTGGTTGTGAGGATATTAATACCATAGCGCATGAGTTGTTCGCATAGCACGTGAGTTGGCCGTGCGGGTCCAGGTATTGATACCATAGCACATGAGTTGTCCGCGTAGCACGTGAGTTGACCGTGCGAATCCAGGTATTGATATTATGGTACGTGAGTTGTCCGTGCTTAGCGCTTGGGATTTGGGAGCCCCTCCGGAGTCTGTACACACCCCCAGTGAGCGCAGAGTGTTGAGTGTATTGAGCGTTGATTGCTAAGTGCGAGTGCTGAGTGATGGAAGACATTGCTATGAGGTTGCATTTACTTTTGTTGTTGCTGCCTTTATTTGTTAAATTTCTTTGTGGCATTTACTGATTTATGTACTTCTTTACTTCTATTTATTTTTAAATTATGAAAATAAATAATTGGACTGTTTTACTTAGCTCGTCACTACTGCTCAGTTCCTTAGTTATTTCTGTTACTACGGAGGTGGTTGTACTCATACTACACCTTGCACTTTATGTGCAGATCCAGGTGAGTTAGAGCGCGGCGATCGTTGAGTTCAAGCCGACTATCTGTGGAGTTTGCAAAGTAGCTGCTAGTGTCTGCAGGACCTTATTACTCCTTTTATCATTTCTTCTTTGGACAGTTAGACAGTTTATACATCTCAGTTCATAGTTTTAGAAGCTCATGACTTAGTGAAACCCCATGTTTGGGACTTGTTTCCGTATTTTATATTATTTATATTTAGAGTTGGTTTAGTTTATTAGGAATTAAATTATTGGAAATATTTTATTAAATTCTTATAATAAAATTAGTAGCAATATTTTGGGAATAGGCTTGCCTTGTAACACGATAGGTGCCATCACGACCATGGTTAGATTTTGGGTCGTGACAATTGGCGCCTAATAATAAATGTTGATTCCTTAAGGATTTTGAATTTCTTAAATATTTGGTTTGGAGCGGGTTTTTATGTTGACGTGGTCCGAACGGAATTATGAGACCAGAAATAGTTCTGTATTGTCATTTAAGACTGCACGCAAAATTTGATGTCAATCCGAGTAGTATAATTGAAGAACTTGAAGTTCATAGTTTTTTTTCCAATTGGTTTTAGGGGGTGATTCTTACATTTTAGCATTGTTTTGGGAGTTCAGAGGGTTCGAGCGAGTTCGTTTTATGATTTCAAACTTGTCAGTATGTTCGGGGGAGGGGGGGCTCGAGCATCAATCAGACGAGGCTCGAGTTGAGTTAGGAAATTTTGGAAGGAGTTGAAGCTCCAAGTTGCTGTCATAACCGCACCTGCGGTTGGCCAGCCGCAGGTGCGAGACTGCAGAAGCGGTCAATCCTTCGCAGGTGCAGCCCAAGGGGAGGAGCCTAGGAACCACAGATGTGGCTCCTCTTCTGCAGAAGTGGAACCGCAGATAAAGCCCCAGCTAGCCCGGTCAAATTCTGCAGATACGGACCTTTCCTTGCAGAAGCACGACCGCAGATGGTCCCCTAACCACAAGTACGAAAATCGTTGAAGGCATCGCCTTAATTTAATATGTGAAATGTATCATTTTTGACACATTTCATTCATTTCTTGGGCGATTTGGGAGCTTCCAAAGAGGGAATTTCATCCTAGCATTGTGAGGTAAGTTATTTCTATATAATGTGAGTTTAATACATAGTTTAAGGGTAGATTACACCATCTAAATTAGTGAAAATAGTGTGTTTGGAGTAAAACCTAGGGTTTTGCTAAAAACAAGATTTAACCACGAAAAGTATTATGGAATAAAGTAAAAATTATATATTCTTGATTTTTAGGTTATGGGTAACAACTTCCCACGAGAATTTTTGGATTAGGAAACTTGCATTTAAGGTTGGAAAATTACTTTAATAGTCAGACTATAAACTCTTGAGATTGTATAGACTAGTTCTTACCCCATTTAATTAGTTTTGGATCGTTCGATTTCGAATTGAGGGTTTGAGCGCGTTCTTGGAATTGAAAGTAAGCTTTGGAGAAATGTGAGTCTCATTTCTATCCTCGTAAGAGGGAAATAAACTACCAGGTGAATTAAATAAGTGTATGTGATTATCTGCGGGGGCTATGTATGTACGTGGTGACGAGAGTCCGTATGTAGCTATTATTATTCTAATTGTTGTCACGATCCCAAATACCGGTCGTGATGGCGCCCATCATATTACTAGGCAAGCCAGACCAACTATAAAACTACGACCCATTTTCATTTTTAAAAAATCATTTGCTAACACAGTTTGATTACCAATTATCATAATAAGTGTTTAACCCAGCAAGGTAGATATGCGGAAGTCAATAAAAAACATGAAAGACTACACAGTCATACTGATCTGGTATCACGAGTCTAGAGCCTCCAGTATAAGTCTGAACAACCTACTACATAGATAGTCTAGAAGTGCGGAAAAGTAATAAGATAGAAGGCAGAAATCAAGGCTGCGGACGCCATGCAGCTACCTCGAAATCCCCGGCCAATGCTGGAAAATAGCTAAAAGCTCTCACTTGGCCGCTCGGGCACCTGGATCTGCACACAAGGTGCAAGGAGTAACGTGAGTACGCCAACTCAGTAAGTAACTAAAGTAAATAATGGACTGAAAGCAGTGACGAGTAGTTCATAACATATAACTTTAAAATCAGTTCTGCCATAAATTCATCATTTTCAGTTTAAAACTCTAAAATAAGTTACTTGACAATATATCCAACAGAGGCTTATTTAAAAGAAGAGTGAAAAACAGTAGAAACATCATAACAGGGCCCCTCAGGCAAAGGATCACTCAGAATATGGCCCCTCGGGCAGCCTCTCAGTCACTCGTGACTCAGCTCTCGTCACTCAGTACTCACTCTCAGTACTCGGCTCATTTAATCTCATAATAATAGAAATTATGGTAACCGATGTTGCGTGCAACCCGATCCATATATTTATAAACGACTACGCTCACTGGGGTGTGCAGACTCCGGAGGGGCTCCTACAGCCCAAGCGTCATATCGCTACGGCGTGCAGCCCAATCCAATATATATATCGCTGCAGCGTGCAGCTCGATCCATATAAGTATTGCTGCAGCGTGCAGCCCGACCCATAATATATATACATATAATATCCTCACAATAAGGTTCTTAACCTCTCTCAGTCATTAGCCTCACAGCCTCTCGGCATCACAACAGAAATTAGGGAACTCAGCCCAAATAGTCCTCACAATAGGAGGAGGATGATAAAACCAATTTTAAACATTTAACAGGTAAAAACATGACTGAGTATATGTTGTTAACAAGTAAAGTGAAGAAAATAATTAAAATGCCCCTGAGGGTTTCTACAGGTCGGCACAAGGTACCAAACACGACATACATCCCATAATACAGTATAAGAATCCAAAATACGGAACAATATAACATTTCCAAATAAAATACGCGGCTTAATAGTCGCTATGGGATGGTCCGAGTCACAATCCCTACCGGTGCACGACCACACACTCATCACCTGGCATGTGCATCACTGTTTTTATCAAATTAAGTCAAATACCGGGGTTTTGTACCCTCAGTTCCAAATTTACAATGGTTACTTACCTCAAACCAGTGAAAATACTACTCCACAACGCCTTTGTCTCTCAAATTGGCTTCCACTCGCGTCGAATCTAGTCAAAATAAGAACGAATAAATCACAATATGCTAAGGGAACAAAGCCCAAGCGAAAACAATCGGAAAAAAATCAAAAATACCGAAATTAGCAAAACTCGAGCCCCGGGCCCACTTATCGAAAATTAGAAATTTTTACATCAACGGGTTCCTTATCTCCCCACGAGGTCATACATATCAAAAGTTCTCAAATCCGATCCCAAATGGACCTCCAAATTCCCAAATCAAAATCCAAAATTCCAAGTCCTAGTTCTTCCATTTTTAGTCCAAGTTTCCATGAATTTCTAGGGGGATTTCACAATAGAATCGAGTTTTAGGTCGAAATTCTTACCTCCAAATTTTTCTCCTTGAATCCATCTTTAATATCCTTTGAAAAGATCTCAAAATGACCAACTATGGAGGAAAATAAGCTCAAAAACGCGGACAAGACGACATAAAAACATTCTGCCCAGGTCCAAATTTCCTTCTTCAAGAACGCGGTCAAACCCTCGCGTTCACAAAGAACAACTTACCTTGACCATTTTTTTCTTTCTAAGCGATCGCGACCAAGCCCTCGCGAACGCGATGCTTCATCTAGGCGACCCTTTGCGAACGCAACCCATCTCCCGCGAACGCGATGAACAAATTCTCCCAGAAGCTCAGCTACCCATTCTTTCAATGCAAATGCGACTCTATTCCCGGGAACACAATGCACTGACTCGCTGCCCTTCGTGAACGCGTAGCTTGTCTCGCGAACGCGAAGGCCAAATTCTCACCTTCCTCAGCTTACTCTCCGCGAACGTGAGGTACCACTCGCGAACGCGAAGAGTTAAATTCCTACAATAGTTGAAACCATTTTCTGCAATTTTTCTTAACTCAAAATGATCCGAATGGCCACCTGAAACTCACCCAAGGCCCACGGGACCTCAACCAAAGGCACCAACACATCCTAAAACCTCATTCAAACTTGTTCCAATCATCGAAACAGCTCAAACAATATCAAATCACCCAAAACACATCGGATTCAAGCCTAAGTTTCTAAAATATTCCGAAATATGCTTTTGATAAAAAAAACCAACCAAACCACGTCGAATGATCTGAGATTTTGCACACACATCCCAAATGACACAACAAAGCTACTGAAACTCTCGAAATCTCATTCTGACCCTTATATCAAAATCTCACCTATCAATCGAAAATCGCCAAAATATCAACTTCGCCAATTCAAGCCTAAATCTTCTCCGCACCTCCAAAACCCATTCCGATCGCGCTTCTAAATCATAAATCACTTCCCGAAGCTAACCAAACCATCAGAACTCGCATCCAAGCCCTCTAACTCATAAGTCAACGTCCAGTTGACTTTTCCAACTCAAACCTTCTTAAAAGAGACTAATTGTCTCAAGCCTTATAAAAAATTATTCCAGACTCGATCCGACCAACCCGATACCACAAAACACGGATAACGAAGCATAATGAATCAGAAATGGGGAAAATGGAGCGGTAACTCATGAGACAACTGGCAGGGTCATCACATCCTCCCCAACTTAAACAAACGTTCGTCCTCGAACGAGTCAAGAAACATACCTGAAGCCTCAAACAGGTGAGGATATCTGCTTTGCATCTCTCGCTCAGTCTCCCAGGTAGCTTCCTCCATGGGCCGACCTCTCCACTGCACTTTCACTGAAGCTATATCCTTCG
This sequence comes from Nicotiana glauca, assembly GCA_026770625.1. NCBI lineage: Eukaryota > Viridiplantae > Streptophyta > Magnoliopsida > Solanales > Solanaceae > Nicotiana > Nicotiana glauca. Next base: position 169,962 of record MU787296.1, read on the forward strand.
ACCTCAGCTTTCGAACCTGACGCTCCAGAGTGGCTGCTGGCTCCACATCATAAGTCAAATCTCCCTCTAATTGAATCGTGCTAAAATTTAGAACATGAGACGGATCCCCAATATACTTCCAGAGCATAGAAACATGAAATATCAGGTGCATACTTGACAAGCTGGGTGGCAATTCAAGCTCATAAGCCATCTCCCCAATCCTTCGGAGTACCTCAAAGGGCCCGATGAACCGTGGACTCAACTTTCCTTTCTTCTCAAATCTCATGACACCCTTCATGGGTAAAACCTTCAATAGAACCTTCTCTCCAACCATGTAAGACACATCTCGAACCTTCCTATCAACATAACTCTTTTGCCTCGACTGTGCTGTACGAAGCCTCTCCTGAAACACCTTCACCTTTTCCAATGCATCCTGTACCAATCATTCCCCAATAGCCTAGCCTCACCGAGCTCGAACCAATCAACTGGAGATCTACACTGTCTTCCACATAAAGCCTCACATGGAGCCATCTGAATACTCGACTGGTATCTGTTGTTATAAGCAAACTCTGCGAGCAGTAGGAACTGATCCCATAACCCTCTAAAATCAATAACACAAGCATGCAACATGTCCTCCAATATCTGAATAGTACGCTCGGACTGCCCGTCCGTCTGAGGATGAAAAGTTGTGCTCAACTCAACCTGGGTACCCAACTCTCGCTGAACAGACTTCCAAAACTGGGAAGTAAACTGAGTGCCCCATTCTGAAATGATGGAAACAGGGACACCGTGCAATCGCAATCTCCGGAATATATATCTCTGCCAACCGCTCTGAAGAATAAGTAGTACAGATTGGAATGAAGTGCGCAGACTTGGTCAGCCGATCCACAATCACCCAAATAGCATCGAACTTCATCAAAGTCCGTGGAAGTCCAACAACAAAGTCCATAATAATCCTCTCCCACTTCTAGTCAGGAATAACCATCTGCTGAAGCAAGCCACCCGGTCTCTGATGCTCATATTTCACCTGCTGACAATTGAGACATCGTGCCACAAATCCCATAATATCTTTCTTCATTCTCCGCCACCAGTAATGTTGTCTAAGATCCTGATACATCTTCGCGACTCCTGGATGAATAGAATACCGCGAGCTATGGGCTTCCTCCAGAATCAACTCCCGAAGCCCATCCACATTGGGCATGCAAATCCGGCCCTGCATCCTCAACATTCCATCATCATCAATAGTCACATCTCTAGCATCATCATGCTGAACTCTATCCCTAAGGATAAGCAAATGTGGATTATCAAACTGGCGCTCTCTAATGCGATCATATAAAGAAGACCGAGATACCACATAAGCCAATACCCGACCGGGCTCAGAAATATCCAACCTCACAAACCTATTGGCCAAAACCTGAACATCAACCGCAAGAGGTCTCTCCCCAATTGGAATATATGCCAAACTCCCCATACTCACTGCCTTTCGGCTCAAAGCATCGGCCACCATATTGGCCTTTCTCGGATGGTACAATATAGTGATGTCATAATCCTTAAGCAACTCCAACCATCTCCGCTGTCTCATATTAAGATCCTTTTGTTTGAATAAATGCTGAAGACTGCGATGATCAGTGAATATCTCATAAGACACGCCATATAGGTAATGCCTCCAAATCTTCAATGCGTGAACTATGGCAGCTAACTCTAAATCATGAACGGGGTAGTGCTTCTCATGGAGCTTCAACTGACGAGAAGCATATGCAATAAATCTACCCTCCTACATCAATACACAACCAATCCCTACTCTTGAAGCATCACAATACACTGTATATGAACCTTAAACTGATAGCAAAACCAACACTGGAGCTTTGGTCAAAGTTGTCTTGAGCTTCTGAAAGCTCTCTTCACACTCGTCCGACCATCCAATGAAGCACCCTTCTGATTTAACTTGGTCAAGGGCGATGTGATAGATGAGAATCCCTAAACAAATCGGTGATAATAGCCTACCAGGCCAAGAAAACTGCGAATCTCAGTAGATGAGGACGATCCATACCACCTTTACACCGTCTCTATCTTCTTTGGATCGAACTGAATACCCTCACTGGACACCACGTGCCCCAAGAATTCCACTGAACTAAGCCAAAGCTCACACTTGGAGAACTTTGCATAAAGCTTCTCCTCCTTCAATCTATGACACAACCCTCAAATATTGTGGATGCTCCTCTTAACCACGCGAATATACCAGGATATCATCAATGAAAACTATAACAAATGAGTCAAGATAAGGCTGGAACACGCTGTTTATCAGATGCATGAACGTTGTTGGGGTATTGGTCAGCCCAAAAGACATAACTAGGAAATCATAGTGACCATATCTGGTCCTGAAGGCTGTCTTAAGAATATCTGAATCCCTGATCTTCAACTGGTGATAACCCGAGTGGAGATCAATCTTGGAAAATACCCTCGCTCCCTGAAGCTGGTCGAATAAATCATAAATGCGAGGCAAAGGATACTTGTTCTTAATTATTACCTTGTTCAATTGCCTATAGTCAATGCACATTCTCATTGTGCCATCCTTCTTCTTTACAAACAGAACCGACGCACCCCAAGGTGACACACTAGGCCAGATGAACCCTTTATCTAGGATTTCCTGAGGCTGCTCCTTTAACTCATTCAACTCCGTTGGTGCCATACAATACGACAAAATAGAAATGGGCTGAGTGCCCGGCACCAAGTCAATACCAAAATCAATATCCCTATCCGGTGGCATGCTCGGTAGGTCTGCAGGAAAAACATCAGGGAAGTCCCTCACAATTGGAATAGAATTAATATTGGGAGCCTTAGCTCCGACATCCTTCACAAAGGCAAGATACGAGAGACAAAACTTCCCAACCATACGCTGGGTTTTCAAGAAAGAGATCACTCTGCTAGGAACATAATCAGTCATATCTCACTACTCAATCCATGGCACACCCAGCATATCCAAAGTGACTGTCTTAACATAACAATCCAGAATAGCGCGACATGGAGATAGCCAATCCATGCCCAAAATGACATTGAAATCCACCATAATCGGTAATAAAATATCAACTCCGGTATCAAGACCCCCAATAGTCACCACACATGACCTGTACACATGATCTACAACCACAGTATCGCCCACCGATATAGATACATGAACAGGTAAAGCAAGAATCTCACAGAGCATACCCAAATAATGAGCAAAGTATGATGACACATAAGAAAAGGTCGCCCCGAGATCAAATAATACAGAGGCATCTCTGTGGCAGACTGAAAGAATATCTGAAATGATAGCATCAGAGGCAATGGCATCGGATCTGCCTGGGATAACATAGAAATGGGCCTGACCGCCCCTTGATCGACCTCCTCCTCTGGGGTGACCCTTGGCTGACTGATCTCCACCCCTAGCTGGGTGGGTAGGTAGTGGTGGAGCAACTGGAGCCGAAGATGATGACTGGCCCTTCTACTGAGATAAACTAACAACACGGAGGGGATACTGCCTCCTCATATGTCCAAACTCCCCGCACTTATAGCAACTCCCCAATGCTGGAGATGGGGACTGAAGGGAACCCCTCGCATCGGAATGACCAGCAGATGAACTCGACATAGAAAAGCCCTGAACAAATGGAGCACGACATGAGCTCTGATAGAAGGGTACTAAGTGATGAATGGCTCTAGTGTGAACTGTAGGAACCATGAACCGATGACGCCCTCGATAACCTGCACGATCAGACTGACCATGTCAGAACTGTCGGCCTCTATCGTGCTGAAACTGGCTCCTCGAAGGAGCACCACTATAGCTACCAAATCCTCGAGGCCTCTTGGCCTCCCTCTCCTCTCACTTCTGGTGACGGACAGACTCAATATCCCTTGTAATATCCACAACCTCCTTGAATGTAGCACCAGTCACCCTCGCCCTGGTCGTGAGTGTAAGCATGTGATTTTTGCCCTACATGAAGATAACTCCTAAAAATAGACTAAAATAATTTTAATTGATTTTTAGGTATTTTTTCTTTATTTAGTTGCATGGCATGCATTTTTAACATTTTTTAAAAAAAAATCATCATAAAAATTTAAAAAAAAACCATAAAAAATGTCACATTTTAGTTTCATGCCACCTTAGGTTTAGTTTGCATTTAGGAATTAATTACATTGAGTTAATTGTGCTATTAATCAAAAATCACAAAAAATGATCATTTTTACATAGTTAAATAATTAGCTTAATTTTACAATTTAAATCAATTTAGGAATTTAGTTTAGGTTTTTAATTAATTAAAGAAAGAAAAGAGCAACAAAAAGAAGAGGAAAATGAAAAAGCTTGGTCATAAATTCAAATTGGCCAAGCATTTGAAAATCCCAAAATATTTTCCCCCCAAAACCAACCCCAAAATATTTTCCCCCCAAAACCTTACCCAAAATATTTTTCCCCCAAAACTATTCCCTACCCACATTCTATACACCACTATATATACATAAACAATATTTTAAAAAAAATAAATTTGGAAAAACTAACGATAGGAAAGGAGGAGGCTCACGTTTTTTAGGAGGAAAAAAACAAAAAGTTCAGATTTGAAGAAAAAACATTGAAAAGGGGGTTAAAATTTTAAAAAAAAAGCATCACAATACACACGCACACAGCATATAGAGAAATAGGCGCTGCTTCTTCTTCAGGTTACAACAGCTTCAACACACGCCATAACTGACCAGCCCGCCTCCTCATCGTCACCTTCGTTGACGACCCCATCGAACATCAATCAGCTCCTCACTATCCCAAACAATCACCAGCAGCCCCGACGTCCAGCCCTTCATCTTCGCTGCCCAGACTCGACGGAGACACAACCACTGCTGTCCGTCTTCTTCATCATCTCCATCCCCATCGTCAACCAGTCTAGCCCGTCGACAAGCCTAACCAGAAAACCAGCGACACCAAACATTAGTC
>MU787299.1:14066-44875 GCA_026770625.1 Nicotiana glauca
TGGGGGTGTGGCCCTACTTTTTGATTGACTGGATGATTGTATATATTCTTTACTTTCAGTACATTCATAGATATAGATGATTTGTATATAAATTTTCATTTTGAACTCCCTCAGTTGTATATTCTACTCCCCTTGTGTACATATTCATTTGGTTGGCATTTGAGCTTTCTTTCTATTTTTGTTATTTTCGTAAAAAAATTTCATTTTAGTTGCAGAGATAGGTTTGTAGCCTCTTTTTGGTTTTTGCTCTGATGTTGCAACAAGACCTTGGTTTTTTTAATGCCACTGTTCTTTCCAAGGGTAGAGTGTTGTGTGAACCGGGTGGCTCTTCCCAATGATAGATAGCGTGACAACTTTCTTAAGGGTTGAGTCAGTTTTTGATTTTTCTTTTCGATTTTCAAGTTTTTTTTTTTGTAGTTAAGGGTACCTCAGGCAAAGTTTCACTTGAGCCTAGCACATTTGCCTTTGAACTTATGGTCAAAGACATTAAGTTGTGATGAGGATGGTGAAAATTGTGGCCTTTAGACTCTTGTGTTGGCCAAACAATCATCATGTGGTCAATAAGGGCCATTGTGCGCTTGAATCGTGACTAAGGTTGTTGTGGACCCTCGACTCCGTCTTTGGCAATCCTTGAGTGTATGTGTGGTGAGAATTCGATTTGTGAGCCCAAGTACCGAGCCAATGGTCTAGAACTTGCCCCGAATGTTTGTTGAGGCGAAATCATAGGTGGAACTTGACTTGAGACGTGATTATAGGCTCTCCTTGATCCAAAAATGCTAACTTGATCCATTTTATGACCTACCAATGCAATGATCCATAGTTCATCCCTTTTGAGCCTTAAACCTTCTTCTTTTATGAACCAAAGTTACAAGCCTATACCCGTTTTTAATGAAACCCTCTCTTGGCACCCAAAAATCTTTCCTTGAGTAATGGCAAATATCTAAGTTTGGGGGAGAGACAAGAAAGGAACCAATGTAGTAGAAAAGGCACAAACGCAAAAAGAAAAGGAAGGAAATGAAAAAAATAATAATAAAAAAAAAGGGGGTAAAAAGAAAGACAAAAGCGAAAAAGACCCAAAAAGAGGATTCAAGGTCAACAAAAGGGGAGAAAGGTTTGAATTGCAAAAGAAAGAGTGACATTGTGTCTCTCTAACCCCTTGAAAAGAAGAAATACTCAAATGAGTCAAGAAAGTATGCCAAAACGAATCAAAAGAAGTGCTTAGGGGAAGATTGAACCCATGTGAACGAAAGCATATCCTACCTTTACCCAAAAGCCTTCACAATGACTCCTCAAAAGCCCTATATGATCTTGAGTTGAGGGAAGCCTACATTAGTGGATACTTACATGAAGGGCAAGCATATGGTACTTAGTGTCGGACTTAGGGTCTCTTCTTTGTGAGAGATGAGCGAAAAATCCTTCCACCTCGATTTGTGTGCAATTACTCTAAAAGGTGAGGTTCACTTAGGGAGAGTCGAGGATGTGTGAGTTTGGGTTCCACAATGACCAAAGTACTTGAGAAAGGTTCCTTGATGAGATGTGTCAACCCTTGAGGCTCTTGTGTCACACTTGATCCACAAGTTTTCAAAGTTTTAAATGTGTTAATGATGCATTCGCATTGAGGGCAATTGTTAGTCTCAATTGATGCTTGATTGAGGTAACTTTAGGACAAACAGGAATTACTTGGATGTTTTCTATTGAGGGGTAGGTCTCATTTTAATTGCTTGAGGACAAGCAAATGTTTAAGTTTGGGGGAGTTGATAACTATGAACTATGCATGTTTTATACCCCTTCTTACCTGAGCTTTGTGCATAAATTGCTCTAAATTAGTCCGGAATTGCTTACAAGTTGCGCTTGATTTCAGGTTTGAGCGACTAGATGTTAAATATCACAAATCGGCTAAAAAAGGAGTGAAATATGCCAAACGTCAAAAGATGACTGAAAGTGGGGAAATAGGTGACCTGCGCGGACCATACTGTTTTGATGTGCGGCCGCGCAGGAAAGTTCAGAGAACCGGCAATTGTGAAGAAAACCCATGCGGACCGCATCCATTTTCACGCGTTCCGCAATGATGATTGATCAGAGGCTAAGATATTCAAGGCAAAGTCCCATACAGCCGCACACCAAATCAGTGCGGTCCGCGTGGGTAAAAGTTCAGAGAGTCAAAATGGGACAAAATTCTATTGTGCGGCCGCGCACTATTTCCACGCGGTCCGCATGACTAAACTTGTGCGGTCGCGCACCATTTCCACGCGGTCCGCTTGACTCAACCTATGCGGCCGCGCACTATTTCCACGCGCTCCGCTTGACTCAACCTACGCGGCCGCGTGGCATTTCTATGCGGTCCGCATCCTCAAGTCCAGAAGCATATATCTGAAGACCAGTTGCCCTACGTGGCCGCATGTCATTTCTATGCGGTCCGCGTCAGACCCTCAGGGGTATTTTTGTCCGGTTTTTCCTGTGTAGTATAAATAGAACATTTTATTTTTCTAGAAGGAGTTTTTTTAATCTATCTGAACAGCTGAGCACGAGGCACTTCATATTTGCCTACTTTAGGCAATTTTCTCTTGTAATTAACGTGAATTCAAGTAGATTAAGCTTGTAGTTAATGATTATGTTAATTTCTTCTAGTATTTCTTCACTTTTTGCTTCTTCCATGTCTAGCTAAACCCATTAGCTAGGGTTGAGTAGTGTGGGTAATTAATGGGTATTTTTGCTTAATGCTTGGATGATGTTGGATGTTTGGTATTTGGGTTGATTGTATATTTTCACATGGATTTGGTGGTTGTAAACACTAAGTCTAGCTTAGTGGGTCTTGACTCTTCTTGAGAAAGAGAGTCTATGACCTCACAGTTAACCCGTTACTTGGGACTACCATTCTCATGGGTCCATCCCAAATCCTTGTTGGGTTAATTGTGAAATGGATGCGGTCCGCGTGACTTGGAAATGTACCTGTTACTTGGAAACTTATTACAATTTGTAGGTAATTTTCACAAATTAGATTTGATAACTATTTTAAAAATTCGGGAATTAATAGCCTATAAGAGAAGAAATTATAAATGCTTACTCGTAAGAAGATAATGGATAATCCAAAAAAGGATGTAGATAAAATTTACTTTAGTGTGGAAAAAGAAGAAGAAGATAATTTGAAAAGTTACAAGATATTATACAAAGAAAAAATGGAAAAACAAGAAAAGTTAATAAAGAATTTGTAAAGTTACAATATGATTCATGTATATGATATATTTAAATTTAAAAGAATAATAAAAAATAAAAACAAAAATAAAAAAATCTGTAAATCAATAAGGGATAATTGAAAATATAAATTTATAGTGAGGATAGTTTTGTCTTGAATGAATTAATTTTCTGCTTCTGCTTCTGCTTCTGCTTCTGCTATTGGCCAAAAGTACTTCTCTGTCTTGGCCAAACAACTTAAATTTTTTTAAAAGTGTTTTTTTAGAAAGAAAAAAAGTATTTTTGGCCTCACACAAGCTTGGCCAAACGGGCTCTTAATTACTTCCTATCAAAAAGTATGTGCGAAATTATTTATTAATCATCCAATTGGACAATCTCTGTAATTCTTCCAACCTATGGACTATGGTATGTGCCTATAAGTTTGTTACTTCATCAAAATTTCCACTAATATTGATTTTAAAATCTATTATAAAAAATAAATGTTCTTATAATATTTGGGAGTGGGAATAGGTAAATGTTGCACAGGCAAAAGCAAGTGGTGTGTGATTTCCACATGTTGTTTCATTTTTCCCAATGTACGAATTAAGAAGAAAAAAAGGTGCTATCTTTCGAGTGGAAAACAAAAAACAAAAACGAATAAAATCGAGGTTTTCCCCACTTTTTATGAATTATTATAAAGTAATCAAATAAGATACTATTTCAGCCAAGATCACAATCCATGGGCTCAGTCAACATTTGGTTTTGACCAAGATTATTAAATCCAATCAAAGAATCTGAAAAGGAAAAACAAAGGAAGGAAGACTCACAACGGACAGATAATTCTTTAACTATATCGACGCTTGAAGTTTAGAGAAGTTATTATAATTTTTTATATATAAAAATTTGAATTCACATCTGCTCTGACCAGCCTTTAATATTCTGCTTACACGGTTATACACGAAAAGAAAAAGGAATCTCTTGATATTTCTCAGCCAAAGAAAGACTAAACTCATAAAAAGAAAAGAAAGCAGAAGAGCTGAAAGCCTTTGTTTTTACCCAGAAAGTTAGGAGAATTATATTACCCTTTTTCTAGTGTATCGTCTCATGTTTTAATACGGAGCAGATAATTATCAATAATTGATTCCTAAGGTGAAGCTGTTGATGCTGTAAAAAATTCTAAATATCATTAGCGTTTAAAATTTAATCCATGAATAAAAGAGCCTCTTTAGAGATAACGATGTTGCAAATTGCATTAGAGAAACGATCCATGCTAGGCTGTCAGCAGGCTGATTTATTCAAAGCATATTGAAGCCAACGATTTGTCTCAATTGTTAAGCTATTTTGTTTGAATAATTCAAATGAAGGATAAGGATTACTTCGAACAAATTTAGCTAGAACCAAATACATATTCTCATTATTCATTTATTTATTAGACACTAGAAGTAATAAAAAGTAACATGCATATTGCATGTTTATTACTTTAAGAAAATACAGTGCCCTAACCTTTTGCATCATTTATTCAACATGTCTAATTTCACTTTAGTTGTTTGGTCAATTAGAAGAAAAAGAAAAGACAAAAAAGTTAAAGGAGGGTATGCAGAAAAAGAGAGACATAATTTGTAAAAGTAAGCACTAATTTCCCTATTCGCACTACGTTGATCAATTTTAACGTGGAAAAGGATTGTGCCTCGTTAGACTAATTGCTCCCTTGACCTACATTTTCTAAATTATGTTATTCTAATGGATAGTTAAAAGAAAACAAAAATTTTCGTAAAACATTATTTTTTAGTAGTAATGTCACGACTCCATTTCCAAACCCGGTCGTGATGGCGCCTCTCGTGAAGACAAGGCCAGCCAACTAACCCAATTCGTCTCTTTAACAATTATTAAACATAAATGAATAGATAAATACGACTTAATGACATTAATAACTGATATTTACAACCCAACACAGCCCGATCGGGGTGTCACAAGTCACGAGCATCTAAAGAAATCTGAACACAACTACAAGGCCAATAATATACAAAATAAGATTTAGAATCAAAATACGAAGTCCGGTGCCGCGAACGTCGGCGGTCACCTTGCTCAGCTACGATAGCAAAATCCTCAATTAGCTCAACCCGCTACCGGGTAATAATTTCCTGCAACTGCACGCGAGGTGCAGGGAGTAAAGTGAGTACTCCAACTCAGTGAGTAATGGGAGTAAATAATAACTGAGCAGCAAGAAATCACGTAAGGCACTCTATCATACTACACAGAACAGTGCAACCCTTTGAGAAAACCGAAAAACCGTGAAATCCTTTAGAAAATACCTGGGCTTAGTTAAAACCTCTTTTGAAAATATCTTTTTCAATAGTTAAGCAAATGAATGCGAAACAGATAGTGCAAGTCAGCACATAAGTCAGCCCCTCGGGCACAGCACTCCACTAACAATAACACTAGGGCATCTGGTAAACAGTGCAAGAAGTATCATGGTTGCTAATGAAATGAGAGTGTTGAATGTCATGCCACGTAGTACATCAGGAACCAATGCATGAATGCAATGCAATGCATATGACCGCTGCGGCGCGCAGCCCGATCCATTTGGGTACACGCGATCACTGTGGGGGTTCAGACTCCGGAGGGGCTCCTACAGCCCAAGCGCAATATCAATGTAACACCGCTGCGGCGTACAGCCCGAGCCATCCATATATCCAGAAGCCACCATAACACTGCTACGGCACGCATCCCGATCCATGCTCAGTCCAGAAATGCACATAAACCACTTGGGCACTATTAAAATTATAGTTCTCAACTCAAAACGTCAATAAAATATTGTTTAAGTTTTCAAATCTTAGAAAAATAGCTGAGTTTGGAAAATAGTATTAAAACCCTGGACCGAGATCAAATAATATGCAAAGTAATGCGAAAACAGTGATATCAATCCCTGAAGGATTCACATAGTTGGCACGAAACCCAAACATGGCAATCGGCCCAATAATATGATGATAACAAGTAGTTTCAGTCAAATACGCGGCAAAAATCAACAACCGGGACGGATCAAGTCACAATCCCCAACAGTGCTCTATCCCACGCTCATATTCGGCGTGCAAGTCACCTCAATACAGCACTATGATGTGCAAATCCGGGGTTTCAAACCCTGAGAATATCAATTACAAGTATTACTCATCTCGAACCGGTGAAATCTCTAGCCCGCGATGCCTTTGCCCCCCAAACAGGCCTCCACGCGCGTTGTATCTAACCAAAATCAGAGCGAATACATCACAATATGCTAAGAGAACAATACCCAATCGAAAACAATCGAGAAATGGCAAAAATCTCGAAACTAGCAAAACTCGAGCCCCGGGCCCGCTTGTCGAAAAATTACAAAACTCACATTACCGGATTCCTCGTCTCGCCACGAGTTCATACATACCAAGAACTCCCAAATCCGAGCTCAAATGACCTATCAAATCCCAATTTTGAAATTTCAAAAACTCAAGCCCTAACTTTACCTGCTTTGAAGAATTTCAACCAATTTTCATGTTAAATCTATCATAAATCTCGTGTATTTAGGCCAAGAACTTACCTCCAATCAATCCTTCTTGAATTCCTCTTCAATTTGTCCCAAAGAGCTCTCAAAATACTCAACAATGGAGGAAAAATAACTAAAACTCGTGCATGAAATGTTTATAAACTCACTGCCCAGCTCTTGCATTTCCTTCTACGCGATCGCGACCTAGGCCCCACGATTGCGTAACACAAAAATCTAGCCTCTCAAAATAACTCTACGCGAACGCAATTAGAGCCCTGCGAACGCGATGCACTACCAACTAAAACTATGCGAACGCGATGGCTGACCCACTTCCACTACGCGATCGTGTGACCACTGATGTGAATGCATAGGCCAAATTTCCTTGCCCTCGGATTTACTCTATGTGTTCGCGACTCACCCCATGCGAACGCGATGAACAATATTTTTCTGCAACACCAATAGCTGAAACCTGCAATCTCAAGTCCAAAAAATGGTCCGATTGACCCTCCGAAACTACCCCGAGGCCCCCGGTGTCATACCTCCTTTTTACACTACACCCCCGGAATGTTATAAAGGATTTTTTCCAATTAAAATATAATCGAAACGGGATTTGTTATTAAGAGATTCAGAGTCGCCACTTGGGAGATTTATGATGTCCCAAGTCACCGGTTGAATCCCGAATCGAGGAAAGGTTTGACTCTGTTTAACAGTCCGCGAACCAGAAATCCGAGTAAGGAATTTTGTTAACCCGGGAGAAGATGTTAGGCATTCCCGGGTTTCGTGGTTCTAGCATGGTCGCTCAATTATCATATTCGGCTTAGTTATCTGATTTTAAACAATTATGAACCTATGTGCAAATTTTAACTTTTAGCCGCTTTTATTATTATTTTAAAAAGAATTGCAACGTCGTTAAAACATGCCTCGAACCACGTCACATAAATACACCCGTAGTTTTTGATATATTTTAACATCGTTGAGATTTGAATTTGGATCACATAAATGCGCACCCGCATTTAGGAAAGTAATATTATTAAACACGCGCCTAAAGCGACTAACGTGTTATTAACTTTGCGGAAGGCCATAAAAATTCGCTAAATGGCACATCCCGAATCCTAAATATTTTAATATAATAAAGAGGGCCATGCAATTATTATTTTATTTGGCACGGCGCACTTACTCTACTTAAAGGTTTTTAAACTAATTTGCGAGGGCCATAATTATTTACACTGTTTAGTACGGCGCACCCTAATTCTAATTAAAGGGGGGTTAATGAATTAATACTAAACATAATTGAAATTCGAGCAATTAAATAAAGACCTACGTGGGGAAGGATTACTTACTCTATGCGAAGAAACCTGCGACCCATCAAAAGAGGGAAAAACCTGGATTGCATTTAAAGGGATAGTCGAGCTTAGGCCTTAGATTAAGCCCAAATTCGGATCTGGACAATGGTTAGAACTGGGCCAGCACTTAGCCCAGTTTTTGGGTCTCCAACGTGTTTATGCTCAAACCATAAGGCAAACATAAGTTGACACCAATAGATAACATGAACCTGATTAAGGGGTCAAATTTTGATTTGCATTCTTTGGCATCGATTTAACTGAGATCCTAGTCACATTTGATTACACAAGTCTAAAAATTAAAGATATGAGCCATTGGGCTCAAACAATAGGCCCAAACCAGTGAGGCCGGCCATCTACTTCTGCCAAACCAGTTCAGAGTCCAAAGCTCAAACAAACCCAACCTCGCAAGAAGTGAAGGTGCAAATCCTGGGCTCGATATCGAGCCTTCACCAGAACAGATGACCTCTTTAGCTTAGGCCTAGTACTTCAACAATATATCCAACTAAATTGAAAAATGAATCTAAATATCTTTACAAACTTAGCACATCCTCAGAATTTCAGACATCCTAATAAACTTAAATTTAACATGATATTCTAGATTTTTAACTTAAACTAATATTCAAAGGAAGAACACAGTAGCAAACTTTGAACACACTCAATCATGGATTGCTACAATTACTTATACTAAAGCTAACATTACCTAAATAAACTCTAATTATGTATTGGTCTCACCAGTCCACAATTAGTTACAACATGAAAGTTTAATTGATCAATAAGAGCTAATTGGACTACATTGAATTATAAAGGCATGAGAAATCAACATAGTCTTTATTTTCATTCTCGAGTTGGAGCTACATCATGACAGGTTCAGAACATATACCTGGAATTCGACAGTAAAAAGAAGTGAGGAAGCAGTATCTAACAGCAGCAATCAAAAGCAGTAAATAGCAACTTAGGACAGCCTAGATTCAAAATCAAAACCAACCAACTTCAACCCCAAAATCAATGGAACAATGGACTTCCAGGAAAGAGACCAATTTTTAAAGCAGTAAAGATGAAACTGCACTGTAATGATGTCAAACCAAAGCCCCAAACAACAATATCTTATACAGACTTGAAACCAAATTTGAAGACCAATTCTAAACCTTTCTCACTCAGGTGAGTTGAAATTGTTTCAGAGGTCTTCAAATAATTCTTAATCACTGAAAACTTCAATCGAACAGTAGAATGGTCTTCATGTGTGTATATATCTGTGTCTATCTTAGTGTATATTTCAGTGTGTTTCCTCTCTTCTCACTTAATGCTCTCAATGTTCTCAACTGAAATCTCTGTCTCTTTTTCTCTCCCTTAATCTCTCTTAATGTGTTTTTTTTTTTCTAGCTCCCCAAAAAATTCCCCCCTCCTCCATGTTCACCCACGTATTTATATTCAAATTTTAAACCCCTTTCCAGCTCTTAAAAGCATTTTTCAATTAAGAAAGTATTTTCTCCCCATGTTACTCTCTGAACTTTCCACTACTGAATGTCATCTCCACTATTGATCCCTTTTCCCCTTATTTTAATCCATTGGTATGGGCACGCCTGTATTCTAATTAATTCCCCTTAACCTTTGTTCATTAATCATTAAACCCCCATATTATTTCCTGACTTCCCAGCCTTAAAGGTGTTTTACAAGATGTCATTTTCACTAACAGGTCCCCTTTTCATTAAACTAAACCTACTGACTTAATGTCTTTAATTCAGAAGTGCTCATTAACCAGTAACCAAATCCTAATTATCATGGGAGGTGGGATGAAACACACTCGAATATTTTCAGATTTAAACAAGCAAACTTAAATGATTGATTTTTAACTGTAACTAAATTATATTGTCTGGTTAACACAGTGAATTGTTCAAACAGAAGAATCAGACATGAGGGCCTGAATGAAGCTATTTTGATAGTATATATAAATTGAATACAAACAACCAAGGTTCAGAAGAAAATAGGTAGAAGAAGAGCAGAAGAAAGAAGAAAAAAAGAAAAAAAAATGAAACAAAATAAATAAAATAAAGAGAATGAAGCGGAAATACCTAGAATCGGTCCATTAGAAGATCGAGCTTGATTCTTCATTGACTCTTTCAATTTTTCGGGCCTAGAGAGACTTTAACCGTGTGTTCTTGACTGAAAACACACGTCTAAAGTCCATCTCAAACTCGAAATCAACGAATCCTAGCCAAATCTGACTTTTTCATTATTCGATCTAAAATTCGAGAAACCCTAGGATGATTCGAGGGAAATGGTTTGAGGGGTTAGAATGGGGAGGTTGAGGGGAAGAGGTGGTGTAATTTTGGGGCTGTTTGGACCACCGGAACCGCCGTGAGGCGATTTTCGGTGGGCGAAGTAGGGTGGTGGAAGGCGGCGTTACAAATGTCTCTGAAGAGACGAGAGAGGGGGATTTCAGGGGGGGCGGGGTCTATTTGGAGGAATATATACAGGATGAGTGAATTAATCTAGGCCGTTAGATCAATTAAGATCAACGGCCTGGATCATTTGACTAAATGAGATGATGTCGTTTAAATGCCTTTGAGACCGGGTTGGTCTCTGATGGAATGGGTCGGGGCTTGACACGGGTTAGGGCGAAAGATTTTGATCGTTCGATCAAATGGGTTCAATGGCTTGGATAGAGACGCTTGAAACGACGTCGTTTGGTTGGTGCTGGAGACGAGCTGGACTGGGGCGGGTCTGGGCCGGTTTTGGTGTGGATTTGGCCGGGTTTGGGGTGAATTTCGTTTGGGCTTTGAATTTTTTGCCCAAATCCGGATCCTTTTGTTTTCCCTTTTTTTCTTCTAAAATTCTAATTAGAATAAAATATAAACCTAAATTAATCCTTGTCCAAATTATCTCAAAAATACTGATTAACTCTAAATATTAATTTTCACAAAATAACTAAATACTAATTTTAAAAGAAAATTACACAATTTGATATTTAAACACTAAAATGCGAAGTATGTTATTTTTGTGATTTCTTTTCATTTTTGTAAAACAAACTCTTGCTTAATGAACCCTAATTGTAAAATCAAATCCTAAAAATAAAAATGTAACTTATTTTTTGTATTTTTCATTAATTTGCTCAAATAAACGTGCACACATAAATGCAAACAATAACAAAAATATCACGAAAATTCACAAAAATTGCACACAATAAAAACAAATATTTTTGTTTTGATTTTTATGGGAGTAGTTCCTATGAGGCAAAAATCACGTGCTCACAGCTGCCCCTCTTTGTCCGAAAACACGAAGAGTTTTCGTGCAAAGATAAAGTGAGTAGATACGAGCGATTTTTGCCTGTTCGAATACTCCGCGTGAAGCATTTTTTGAAAGATTTGACCGAACCTCTGCTTCAAAGGTCTCATACATATCCTTGGCTAAAAAGGAATCAGGTCAATGTAGTTCTGGAAGTTTTGGTAGCTGGGACTACCGTGAAGCTATGTTTACTGTTGTTGCTGCTGCTGATACTGCTTACTGACCTCCTTATTACACCATGCTAAAAGAAAATAAGAAGCTGGACTAAACTATAGTCTATGAATTACAAAATCTTATCTAGACCTTCAAACTTGCTCTTGTGTTTCTTGTTGTCTTTTATTCTCTTGTAGCGATTCCTTTGCTGATGCCTTGCTCCGATTTCTCAACTTCAACTTTCACAAATTACTCCTCTGTTCTCCAGGCGGGCTCCTGCCTTCAAATCTTTCACAATCACACCTCTGTTCTCCAGGCGGGCTCCTGACTTCGAAACTTTTACAAATACACCTCTGTTATCCAAGCGGGCTCCTGACTTCAAAACTTAACAACTACACCTCTGTTCTCCAGGCGGGCTCCTGACTTCACTACTTTAAAATTACACCTTTGTTCTCCAAGCGGGCTCCTGACTTCAAAACTTAACAACTATACCTCTGTTCTCCAGGCGGGATCCTGACTTCACTACTTTAAATTACACCTCTGTTCTCCAGGTGGGCTCCTGACTTCACTACTTTAAAATTCCACCTCTGTTCTCCAAGCGGGCTCCTAACTTCAAAACTTAACAACTACACCTCTGTTCTCCAGGCGGGCTCCTGACTTCACTACTTTAAATTACACCTATGTTCTCCAGGCGGGCTCCTGACTTCACAACTTTAACAATTACACCTCTGTTCTCCAGGCGGGCTCCTGACTTCACAACTTTAACAATTACACCTCTGTTCTCCAGGCGGGCTCCTGACTTCACTGCTTTAAAAATTACACCTCCGTTCTCCAGGCGGGCTCCTGACTTCACTACTTAACAACTACACCTCTGTTCTCCAGGCGGGCTCCTGACTTCATAACTTTAAAATTTACACCTCTGTTCTCTAGGCGGGCTCCTGACTTCAACACTTTAAAATTACACATCTGTTCTCCAGGCAGGCTCCTGACTTCAAAACTTTAAAATTCACACCTCTGTTCTCCAGGCGGGCTCCTGACTTCAAAACTTTAAAATTCACACCTCTATTCTCCAGGCAGGCTCCTGACTTCATAACTTTAACAATTACACCTCTGTTCTCCAGGCGGGCTCCTGACTTCACAACTTTAACAATTACACCTCTGTTCTCCAGGCGGGCTCCTGACTTCACTGCTTTAAAAATTACATCTCTGTTCTCCAGGCGGGCTCCTGACTTCACTACTTAACAACTACACCTCTGTTCTCCAGGCGGGCTCCTGAATTCATAACTTTAAAATTTACACCTTTGTTCTCCAGGCGGTCTCCTGACTTCAACACTTAAAAATTACACATCGGTTCTCCAGGTAGGCTCCTGACTTCACTACTTTAACTGTCTTCTTTTATTACTTGACATTGTTTTCCATCGTATTTTGAACCGTTTTTCCTTGATACTTGAATTGTCTTCCTTCGAATACTGCTTTTCCTCAAAACTTGGATTAACTTGCTTCCCCTTGAAACTTGAGTTTCTCCCTTCGAAACTGCTTTTTCCTTAAAACTTCAATTGTCTTTCCTGTTTTGTTTGGTGTTTGCCTTTTCTTACGGTGGACTTCTCCGAAACAACTGAGATTTTCTGCCCCGTTTTCTCTGTCATCCATATCCCTGAAATGTCGTTTCTTCGTTTGGACCCAATATCCTTTGTTTGTTGCATTGCTCATGAACCGGCATCTTCCCGACCTTTGTGCCTCATATGAATCCCGAATCACGCCCATTTTCCCCACTCTGTGTGTACATTGCTCTTTTTCCCGCGGGAAATTTCCTCCGCTATCAACAACACTTCCTGTCCCTGTTTCAAACACAAAGAAAAAGTCGGTCAGTTTAAAGTGTGGTGATTGGATGTGATATTCCTGCTGGGGATGGTTTTTCCCTTCTCTCCTTTCCATACCTGGTTTTGTCCGACTGCCTTGACCTCGATCGAGAATTTTCGACCTTCCAACTAACCCTTATCCCCAAACTTCCAAATTGTTGCTTTCCGCTTCTAGCCTTTCTTATCTGATCCCCATTCCCTTTACGGAATCTTAGACCATTCATCATTTGGATTTCCAATGACGCCTTTCATGTCTCATCATATTATCGTCGACCTGTCCTAGCCACACTTCGCTTCACACCATGTTGGAAACTGGTAGTAAGATTTGAAATTCCTTTTTATTTGTTAGAATCAATTTATTATTGTAAAAGTCTTAGCCAAAAAGAAGAGAAATGTGATGATTTCGAAAGATAAGAATAAAAGAGGAAATCTTCCTTTAGAAGACCGTTTGAGAAGAGAAAGAGGACTTATCTGAATGGGATAACCGATCCCAATGATCATGTTGTGCATTTCGGATTAATCAACCCAGTCTATTCAGTTCAATCGATTTCCAGTTGTTTTGCTCCTGCCTCAAAATTCTCACAATTCAATTCTCTACTAAACTCTATCTTTGTTCCGCTTGATGCCTTGACGGATTTCTACCGTCAAACTTAACCTGTTCGTTCCTTTCTTAGTTCCTTGTCGCCTTATGGTGCCTGTGAAAGTTTCACCAATAAGACTCTCTCATTTTTGGACTTCTCTCAACTTACATCGCCTTACAGTGCCCTTGCGGGTTTTCACTAACAAGACTCTCTCATTTTTGGGCTTTTCTCAACCTATGTCGCCTTACAATGCCCTTGCGGGTTTTCACTAATAAGACTCTCTCATTTTTGGACTTTTATCAACTTACATTTCCTTACAGTGCCCTTACGGGTTTTCACTAATAAGACTCTCTCATTTTTTATTTTCTTGCTTAACACCTAAGTATTGCCCCTACTATGCAATTATCTATACTTGCTTGACTTGGCACCTCTCGACGGTTGACCGGGAGGTCTTTCTTTGGATATTGATATGGGTTCTGGGACAGTTTTGGAAAGAAAGGGTATCGAAAGGTTCAAACCAAATCCAACGGTTTAGAATTACACCTTTTGGAACCAACTTTTTTATTTCAAACATAACTTCTGCCCCAGTTTCTTGCTTGGGGGACCTTTTGAGTGTTAACTTTCCTATGACCGAGCCGTGAAGCTGCCTACGTATCCTTAAAAGGAATCAGGTCAAACGTAGTTCACCCCAATTCCTTGTTGTTACAATTTTTCTTTTCATTTATTTTTCTTTTCTATTTTCCTTTTCTTTACATTTTTATTTTTCTTTTCTTTCTTCCTTTTTCCTTTCTTCTTGGTTATTGATTCCGAAAGAGGGTACGAAATAAAATAAATAAGGCTTAAAAAGGGTGAACAAAGGGTAAAGTGTTTAGATAACAGAACAAATTGCCTTCGTCATTTTAACCTTCGAGATAATGCCAAGTACAAACAATCAATGATTTTATTAAAGAATCATACATAATATCTCTTGACTGCATCGGAATTGATAGCCATATCTATGAATTTTCCTTCAATATTTGTTAAACACAAAGCGCCATTGGACAATACTCTGGTCACAACGAACGGTCCTTGCCAGTTCGGGGCGAACTTGCCCTTTGCTTCAGCCTGATGTGGAAAGATCTGTTTCAACACTTGCTGCCCCACTTCAAACTTCCTGGGGCGCACCTTCTTATTATACGCTCTTGCCATCCTCTTTTGATATAATTGGCCATGACATACCGCTGCCAATCTTTTTTCATCAATTAAACTCAACTGCACCAAATGGGTTTTGACCCACTCATCATCATTAATCTCAACCTTGGCGACAATCCGAAGAGACGGGATTTCGACTTCTGCCAGGATCACTACTTCAGTGCCGTATACCAACAAGTAAGGAGTTACACCTACTGAAGTACGAACAGTAGTGAGATAACCCAATAACACAAATGGTAACTTCTCATGCCATTGCCTGGAACTTTCTACTATTTCCTCAGTATTTTCTTTATGTTCTTGTTGGCTGCTTCAACTGCTCCATTCGCCTTAGGCCGATATGGGTTGGAATTGCTATGTGTGACCTTAAACTGCTGACATACTTCTTTCATCAAATTGCTGTTAAGATTAGCACCATTATCCATGATGATTACCTTTGGGATTCCAAACCGGCAGATGATATTTGAATGCACGAAATCAACCACTGCTTTCTTGGTTACAGACTTGAAAGTTTTAGCCTCAACCTATTTGGTAAAATAATCAATGGCTACCAGAATGAACCTGTGTTCGTTGGATGTTGCTGGCTCAATGGGCCCAATGACATCCATGCCCCAAGCAACGAAGGGCCATGGTGCCGATATTGTGTGCAATTTCGATGGTGGAGAATGAATCAAATCCCCGTGTATCTTACATTGGTGACATTTGCGCACGAAGTTAACACAATCTCGCTCCATGGTGAGCCAATAATACCCTGCCCGAAGGATCTTCTTCGCCAATACATATCCGCTCATGTGCGGCCCGCAAACTCCAGAATGTATTTCGGACATGACACTCACGACTTCTTTAGCAACTATGCATCTCAATAAACCAAGGTCCGGTGTTCTTTTATACAAAATCCCTCCACTGAGGAAAAATCCACTCGCCAACCGCTGTATTGTTCTCTTCTGATCCCCCGTGGCTTGCACCAGATATATCCCCATTCTGATGTATTCCTTGATGTCATTGAACCATGGTTCGCCATCAAGCTCTTCCTCTATCACATTACAATAAGCGTGCTGATTGTGGACTTGAATATGTAATGGGTCAACGTAAGCTTTGTCCGGATGATGTAGCATTGAGGCTAAGGTAGCCAAAGCATTGTCAACTTCGTTATGGACTCTTGGGATGTGCCTAAACTCCACTGATCGAAATCGTTGACATAGATCATGCAAACATTGTCGATACGGTATGAGTTTCAGATCCCGTGTTTCCCATTCTCCTTGAATTTGATGTACCAGGAGGTCCGAGTCTCCCAATACCAAAACATCCTAGACATCCATGTTCGCAGCTAACTGTAAACCTAAAATGCATGCCTTATATTCGGCCATGTTGTTGGTACAATAGAATCGAAGCTGAGCCGTAACGGGATAGTGATGTCCTGTTTCGGAAATAAGCACAGCCCCTATTCCAACTCCTTTCATGTTTGCAGCCCCATCAAAGTACAGTTTCCAACCTGGTTTTTCCGTTAGTTCCATCACATCAATATGCATTGTCTCTTCATCGGGAAATAGGTCTTCAGCGGCTTATATTCTTCATCGACCGGGTTCTTGGCCAAGTGATCAGCCAACGCTCGGGCTTTCATCGCAGTACTTGTCACATACACAATGTCAAACTCTGTGAGTAAAATCTGCCACTTTGTGAGTCTCCCCGTGGGCATAGGCTTTTGAAAGATATACTTCAACGGATCCAAGCAGGAAATGAGGTAAGTAGTGTAAGATGACAAATAATGTTTCAATTTTTTAGCTACCCAAGTTAGGGCACAAAATGTCTTCTCAAGGTGAGTGTACTTAACCTCATAAGCTGTGAACTTTTTGCTAAGATAGTATATGGCTTGTTCCTTCCTGCCGGTGACGTCATGCTGCCCCAGTACACAACCAAATGAATTTTCTAAAACCGTCACATAAAAGATCAAAGATCTTCCTGGTTCAGGTGGGACCAACACAGGTGGACTTGACAAATACTCCTTTATCTTATCAAACGCCTCTTGACATTCTTCAGTCCATTTGACCGCGGCTTCCTTCTTCAATAACCTAAAAATAGGTTCACAAGTCGAGGTGAGCTGAGCAATAAACCTGCTGATGTAGTTCAACCTTCCCAAAAGACTCATTACTTTGGTCTTGTTTTTTGGAGGAGGCAATTCTTGGATGGCCTTGATCTTAGACGGATCCAACTCAATGCCTCGCCGACTGACTATAAATCCCAACAGCTTTTTCGGATGGAACGCTAAATGCACACTTGGCAGGGTTAAGTTTAATGTCGTACCTGTGAAGCCTCTGAAAGAACTTCCTCAAATCTCCGGCGTGGTCGGCGTGCTGCTTCGACTTGATGATTACATCATCCACATATACCTCAATCTTTTTGTGAATCATATCATGGAATACTGTGGTCATTGCTCGCATGTATGTTGCCCCAGCATTCTTCAGGCCAAATGACATTACTCTGTAGCAATAAGTTCCCCACGGCATGATGAATGCCGTCTTCTCTACATCTTCTTCGTCCATCAGAATCTGATGATACCCAGCATATCAATCCACAAAAGATCCAATCTCACGCCTTGCATAATTGTCAATCAGGATGTGGATATTGGGTAATGGGAAGTTATCATTTGGGCTTGCTTTGTTCAGATTGCGGTAATCAACGCATACTCTTATCTTGCCATCCTTATTTGGTACTGGCACTACATTGGCCAACCATTCAGGATATCGAATGACTCGAATAACCTTCGCATCCAGCTGCTTGGTTATTTCTTCCTTAGCCTTCACACTCATGTCAGTTTTGAATTTCCTCAATTTCTGCTTGACAGGAGGGAATGTCGGATCAGTGGGCAATTTGTGCACTACTAGATCAGTGCTTAAACCTTGGCATGTCGTTATACGACCATGCAAACACATCTTTGTATTCCATGAGCGTTTTGATTAATTCTTTCCGAGTTTTGGGTTCGAGATGGATGCTTATTTTAGTCTTTCTGATGTTACCCGTGTCCCGTAAACTGATGGCTTCGGTATCGTTCAAATTGGGCTTAGGTTTTTCCTCGAAGTTACTTAATTATTTACTAATCTACTCGAAAGCCTCATCGTCGTCAAGTTCTGACTCGTAATCACACTCAACCTCTTGAACTATTATCTCATATTGATTTCTTAGACTGGGTTGAGGATTCCTTATGAACATCATATCATTAGAACCAGCGTAAACGGAACTGTACAGAAAAGAAAAGAAGAAAACAAAATATAAAATTTATCAGGAGTGAAAAACAAGAAGAAATTGCATTTCATTAAAATGGAAGATAATAAGGTTTGCACACTTAAAAACAAACTGAAATTCAGATTACAACCCTGAAATAATCCATACAAACTTAAAGAAAAATCAAATCAGACTACCAAGGCTCCCTCCGGGTAGGAAGATGAGTAGCCTTCCAATTATTAATCTTCACTTTTGGCCCGACAAACTGTATTTCTGCGTGGCTAGGACCCTCGCCGAGTTCTAACATGTTCACCTCATTGAAAAACTGCTCAAATATTTCTATCAACTCCTTATCAGGGATAACCGTCCTTGGGAATCGCCGTCGTTGGTCGTTTTTTGGTACCCGCCTTGACAAATGACCTGGAGAGACGTGGGACCAATTTTGGAATGACCTATGCCCTCTGTTTCAGCTTCTTGGCTCTTCTTATGTCTTCGGCTGTGGGTTGGAATCCTAGACCAAAAGTTCGCGCATTTTCAGGGAGGGACACTGGTTGTATGATGCCTTGCAAAGCAGATCCCAGACCTTTCCCTGGTACGAACCCATTCTTCAGCATTTTGTATGCTACCATGACCGATGCAGTTGTTACCTTCGAGTTAAGGATACACTTCCCTTCTTGCACTTTCTCGATTGTCATTGTGTCTGAAACTTGATAGACCCAAGGCCCCTTGTCATCTTCCATTTCTATAAGTGGCACAATGGTGTCACTGTGTGCGCACAAATTGTCTTCCCCATGCACCACTATCTCCTGCCTGTCCCATTCGAACTTGATCATCTGGTGAAGAGTTAATGGTAATACTTTGGCGGCATGGATTCGACCCAATAGCAAATTGTATGAGACAGCTATATCCAGTACTTGGAATTTTATTGTGAACTCCACTGGTCCTATCGTCAATTCCAATACTATGTCCCCGAGTGAGTCTTTGCCCCCGCCATCGAATCCTCGCACACAGATATTATTCCTGTGGATCCTCCCGTTCTATACTTTCAACTTGATCAGAGTGGAAAGAGGACAGATGTTCGCACTCAAACCATTATCAACCAATACCCATGTGACCACAGAATTCTCACATTTTACTGCCAGATAAAGGGCTCTGTTGTGTTCCGTGCCTTCTACGGGAAATTCATCATCAGAAAAAGTGACCCTGTTCACTTCAAAGATTTTGTTGGCTATTTTCTCCAAATGATTCACAGTGATCTTGTCAGGGACATGTGCCTCGTTCAAGATTTTCATTAATGCTCGGCGATGTTCGTCCGAGTGGATCAATAATGAAAGCAAGGAAATTTGTGCCGGTGTTTTCTTTAACTGTTCCACAGTGGAATAGTCCTGCATCTTCATCTTTTTTAGAAACTCTTCTGCTTCCTCTTCGTTCACGGGTTTCTTTCTTGAAGCTGCATTATCCTTGGCTTTCCTCAAATCTGTGGGAGAAAAACATCTTCCCGACCGAGTCAGCCCTTGGGCCTCACAGACCTCCTCCTTGACCTCCTTTCCTTTATACATCACTGCCACCCATCTGTAGTTCCACGGAACAGCCTTGCTGCTGATTATCGGCAATTAGGTTACCGGCTTGATGATAACTTGATCGACACGGGCCCCTTCCACAGTTATGACGGGTCTGCTGACTGCTCCCCACATAATCACCTTTACTTTCTCTTGTCTCGTTGTGATCTGGCTTGGAGACCCCTCGCTCACTACCGCATGTGGCCCAACACTCTTTTTACTCAACTCGAGCACTGACTCTTCCCCTGTTGTTTGTTCAATTGTCTTTGTCTCACTGGACCGAATTGTCATTATGGTCTGTGACGGCTTCTTCGGCTCTCCCCCTTTATGCACAATTTCGATCATGTTCGTCTCTGGGTGGGCTGGCATTGGATTGCTGTTGATGTTAGGTACCTCAGGAGCTTGCACTTCAATTATGTTGGTGTCAATGAGCTCTTGTATTGCACTCTTCAAGTGCCAACACTTCTCGGTATCGTGCCCCGGGGTACCCGAACAATACTCGCAACTAACTGAGTAATCAAGGTTTTTTGGAGGTGGATTTGGCAGTTTAGATGGTATTGGCTTTAGCATATTCATTTGTCTGAGCCTGTGGAACAAACTGGCATATGATTCTCCCAATGGAGTGAATGTTTTCTTCTTTTCTGCCCTGTCACCCCTGAATGCCGGATTAGGTCGGAAATTTTAACCGGGAGGGTTTCTATTCTATAGAGCAGGAGCACGCCATTGGTTGTGAGGCGGAGGTTTGTTGTATCCTTGAGCATGGTGAACAGAAAAATGAGGTTCGGGATGCAGGTAGTAGTGTTGGGGTGGGCTATATGGAGTGTGGGGGTAAGTCTGAGAGTGGGCTGGAGGTTGGTTATAGTGCGGTGAGGGGCCTTTGGGTCCGACCAGGCTCTGGACTCAACCATTGCAACATCTTCTTTCTTCTTTTTCCCGAGCACACCCCCGGTGCCACTCTGGATAGCTTGAGTGGTTGCTTTGATTGCTGAGTAACTCAGGATCTTGTTGGAATTAAGTCCTTCCTCGATCATGCCGCCCATTTTCACAACCTCGTTGAAAGACTTGCCAATTGCCGTTACCAAATGACCAAAATAAGTCAGCTCCATTGCTTGCAAAAAGTAATCAACCATTTCTCCCTCTTTCATCGGAGGGTCGACCCTCGCAGCTTGTTCCCTCCAACGGAAACCGTATTCCTTGAAACTCTCTCCGGGTTTTTTCTCCAGTTTTATCAATGACAAATGATCTGGAATGATTTGTAGATTGTACTGGAAGTGGCCGGCGAATGCTTGTGCCAAATCATCCCAGGTATACCACCTACCATGGTCCTGTCGCGTATACCATTCTAATGCAGACCCGCTCAAACTCTGGTTGAAGTACGCCATCAGTAGCTCATCCTTTCCACCCTCCCCTCTCATTTTGCTATAAAATCCTCGCAAATGTGCCACCAAATCCCTATGCCCGTCATACAGATCGAGCTTAGGCATCTTGAATCCTGCTGGTAACTGAACATCAGGGAACAAGCATAAATCCTTATACACCACACTGACTTGGCCGCCCAAACCTTGCATATTCCCAAAGGATTGCTCCAGGCTTTTTACTTTTCGGAACATTTCTTCCTGCTCTGGGTTCTTGGTTTGCTTTTCAGGTTCTGCGGAGATTCCCGGTTGAGGATGGTAAAAGTATGGTTCAGGTGCTTTGAAGGTGGGTTCGGGAGGGTAATATTGATTATACTGCGCTTGGAACACAGGCTCACTGGAAGACCTGTGGAGTGGGGCTGGTGCAGGTGCCACAAAGACAGGGGTAATTGGTGGAGGGTATGGAACTGTTTTTGGGATTTGTGGTGTTTGGGAGGTGGTTCCCTGATGATGTTGAAAATTTGGGGATAAATCCGAAACAAGCTGTTCCGGAGACTAGGTGGGTATTGGGAGGAAAGCAGGGTTAGCAGGGTAGGCTGGTGGTGGCTGACCCTTCGTCCAGGCCTGGTACATCCCAGCCATTTGCTGTCTCAATTTATACATCTCATCCTTCATTGCTTGCACGTCTACCTCTTCTACTTCAGCGCTTCCTTCTCTATCGGGGCTGGACATGATTACTGGTATCGGTCCCTTCGATCTAGTTTTATAATGGTAATAGGCCAGTACGCTTTAGGTAAACTAACTGCTTGAATTCTCTGAGACAAGCAACAAACTTGTTAGTTTTTAGAGTTGACATATATGCAATCGCACGTTGGGATGCAATGCACCTAGGCAGTTAACCATTTCTATCAAGTATTTGCTTCCAGTTGCGTGCGTCATTCCGGCTTTTCATAATTGTGCCCCTTTTTTAATACCCCTCCAACTTTCCATTATTTTGGTTATTTTCATTTTTCCTCTCTATATTTTTCTTTTTTTAGTGGTGGTAAAATCTTATGTGGATTGACTACGTATCATGTCCCCATATGAATCAGACCGTGCGTAGTTCTGGCCGATGAAAAATAAATGGCCACATATTTCCAAAAACGACTGTTCTTATTATAACACTTTGGAAGAAGTTACAAACTTTGAAAGAACACACAAAGCAAACTCAAAGGGAATCTGACTTACAAACTTTAATGATGAAAATACAAACTCAAAAGAAAGATTAAGAGTACATTAATGTCTTAAAATTTCCTGGAGCCCGCGAGGCATCATTCGGCCTTGTCGCGGGCCTTTGTGCGAGATCCCTTTGGAGCCTATCCAGGTCACTCATTATTTGCCAGACGAATGTCATCACTGCTGCAAAAAAGGTGATACGGGTCATGTTCTCGCACAATCGGCATTTTGAAATAACGTAATGTGCGATGTTTGCGACCTCTTCTCTAATCATGTTCTTTTCCCGCAGTAGCCGTCCTATATATTGATCCCGGGTTTCCAACACTCAAGAATTATGATGGAGTTGGTCTTGAAACTTATGCATTTGTTCCTCCATTCGTGCCATTAGGTCGTAACAGCATTTCCTGTCTGCTCTGTGATCTCTAGCTTGCCTGAATACCCTGTTTTCGAGAGTGGCTATGGTTCCTTTCAGGATAGTGATGCTTCCCTCATAATCTCTCTTCATCTGCTGCATATAGATTGCTTGCTCTTTTGCGCCCTTTTCCCATCTGGCCCGAATCCTTGCCAAGCTAGCTTCAGATCTCTCCAAGTCCTCCTGGCTTTCACGGGCTTTCCCTTTCAGTTCGTTTATGAGTTTCTGGTCAGCCATGCTCCTTTCTGGTTTCTTGACATTTATTCTTATTCTTCGGATCTGAGCCGTAAGGGCCTCATTTTCTTGGATTAGCTTCTTCTTTTCCCCCTCATTTGCAGCGGCTTGAACATCCTTTTCAAATTGAATTTCCATGGCTTGCTTCTCTAATTGGCTTATTTTGGCCCTGTACTTGTTTTCCTTAGCCAACCAATCCCACTGTTCTGGTGACGCTTCGACGAATTCCTGGATATGGGGCCTCTTGGCTGGCCTCTCAAATTCAATTTCTCTCATATACCAAGCAAGGTATCCCGGCGACACTTCACCTTTGGACCGATCTCGTACACAAGTATTTGCTGCTACGTATTGACATTCATT
Organism: Nicotiana glauca; assembly: GCA_026770625.1. Taxonomy (NCBI): domain Eukaryota; kingdom Viridiplantae; phylum Streptophyta; class Magnoliopsida; order Solanales; family Solanaceae; genus Nicotiana; species Nicotiana glauca. The sequence goes on from MU787299.1 coordinate 37,512, forward strand.
CCAAATTTTGCAAACTGCTGCTTCATGTAATTGACCGTTAGGTCCGATCTCGACTACTTGGCCACTGAGATCTTCATTCTTCGGGACTATTTGGCATCTCCCTAATTGCCTCAGAACTCAATACGGGGCATAGGGATGAATACTCCTGAGTCCCATCAATAGGAAATGAGGTCCGGTGGTGGGCATATATATGATTTCATCCACATATAACCAACCAAATATCCACTCTATCTGGCATGCAGTGATGGAACGAAGGTGTGCTACCCATTCTGCGATCCCCTCTGGTAATCTGATCCCTTCAACCCTCGTAGAAAATTCCTCTATGCATGTCTTCTTTGACGACCCATAACTCAAAAATCGAGGATGATGGCATAAGTGTTCGATCATCCACATCTGCAGCAGCACATTACAACCCTCAAAGAAGTCCCCTCCGGCTTTGCAGACTGTGACAGCGCGGAAGATTTCGGCTACTATCATGGGTGCGAGGGTGCTGTTGGACTGAGTAAGCAAAGTATTAACAACCCCAGTTACTCGTATGTCAATATTCCCGTCTTTTCTAGGGAACACCAGAAGTCCCAGAAAGGCCACCATAAATGCGAAACATCTATATTCTTCCCACTTAAGATGGTTTCCTTTGCTATAAATTTTGTTTTCTGGCTTGTTGAACCTTCCTATATGACCATATCTGCTTTATATGAACGGCAAAGTACAAAAACCAGCTGCCAGGTCCGGGTTATGTACCACCCTGCTTATTTTCAAGGAATCCAGGAAACTGTGTACGGTTACGGTCCTCGGAGCAATCAGGTATTGGTGTCTCAGAGGAACCTTGGGACCCCCGATGTATCCGGATATCTCTTCCAATGTTGGGGTAAGTTCAAAATCTGAGAAATGAAATACATTGTGAGTCAGGTCCCAGAATGTGACCAATGCCTTTATGATATCCCCCCTCAGATTAATCTTCAGCAACCCCGTGAGACCTCCCAAGTATAATTTGAACGTGTCTTGCCCTGATCCGCCCAAATCATCCCACCACATGTGCAGCTCCAAAGGGACCTTGTTCACAACTGTTATTGGTAAATTCTGCCTTGTGCTCATTCTGCACATTTATTAAGGCGATTAAGCAAAACAGTCATGATTTTCTTCTATTTGACTCAAAAGATCAAAATTAACTCTTTTCATATTTTTATTTCCAAAACCAAAAGCCCAGTTTTGCAGATACGGCCTTTCAGCACTCCAGAAGGAAGATTTTAAGACTGTGCCTGCTAACAGGTCAAAAAAATTGGAAAAGACCAAAGGTGTCTGTTTATGCAAAATCAGCCTTCCGGTGTTCCTTTCGGGAACATTCGGCTATTTTTGACAAAACTGCACTACCTTTCCTATTTGCAATGAAAACAAAATTTTGTTCATTTCAGGCTATTTTTGCAAAGACGGAAGTTGGACCCGATGGGGGTTGCCTACGTATCCCACATCCTGTGAGAATCAAACTAGCGTAGTTCAGGCCAAACAAAACAGACTATTTTTGAAAAATATTTTTTTTCATTTCATTGATAAATAAAGCAAACTATTTTTTGAAAACAAGGCTTTTTCTTTTCATTTTTCTTTAGCAAAATAAACTATTTTTGAAAACAAGACTCCCTTTTTTTTTTCTTTTTTTTCAGTGGCAAATAAAACAAACTATTTTTTAAAAATAAAAACTCTTTTTTTTCATTTTCATTGGCAAATAAAACAAACTATTTTAAAAATAAAAACATTTTTCGTTTTTTTTCATTTTTCTAAAAAAAAAATCTGGCAGAGTTTCCGCACTATTTGGACATTGGTTTTCAAAACAGGTAATTATCTCTCTTTAACCCTCATACCGCTATTTTTTTTTCTTTTCCCCAATATTCGAAAGCCGGTCAGCATGTAAGTTTGAAGCAAATAAATGCACAAGTAGCAAGAAAGATGTATCAGAATGGTCTTTTTCATTTCAGGTACACCTGTCCTAGACAGACCCAACCCCTGTGTTGAGCCTCCAAAGTCAAATTCACATGATGCAGACAAACGTTTATACTAGGGATCCGGCATGAGACTGAGTTATTCTAGGTTCAAAACCTGGGTATTTGTTCTAGACTGTGTACCCGAGAGGACAACTCGAGTCGAGGAGGGGGCTACGTACCGGGGACCCGCAAGATCGTCCAGCTTAGTAACTTGTCCGAGCCTCTTTTCTTATTTAAAGGTATGACACTAACAGAATAGGGAATCTCGACCAGCGAGCACATCCCCGAAGATAAGAAGAGAAGGGTTTCGTAACAGTTTATATGTACAATTCACATAATATCAAAGCGTTAAAAAGCGACATTTACACATTAGTCCCAAACATGTAATAAAATCAGATAATATACAAGCCAAATATAACAAATATACCAAGCTCGAATTCTTGAACCCTGAACCAAAGTTCTGGGTTCTTGTCCCCAACAGAGTCGCCAGAGCTGTCCACCTCCTTTTTACACTACACCCCCGGAAGGGTATAAAGGAGTTTTTTCAATTAAAGGACAATCGAAATGGTATTTGTTATTAAGAGATTCAGAGTCGCCACTTGGGAGATTTATGGTATCCCAAGTCACCGGTTGAATCCCGAATCGAGGAAAGATTTGACTCCGTTTAACAGTCCGCGAACCAGAAATCTGAGTAAGGAATTTTGTTAACCCGGGAGAAGGTGTTAGACATTCCTGGGTTCTGTGGTTCTAGCACGGTCGCTCAATTATCATATTCGGCTTAATTATCTGATTTTAAACAATTATGAACCTATGTGCAAATTTTAAATTTTAACCGCTTTTACTATTATTTTTAAAGAGAATTGCAACGTCGTTAAAACACGCCTCAAACCATGTCACATAAATGCACCTGTGGTTTTTGATATATTTTAACATCGTTGAGATTTAGATTTGGGTCACATAAATGCGCACCCGCATTTAGGAAAGTAATATTATTAAACACGCGCCTAAAGCAACTAACGTGCTATTAACTTTGCGGAAGGCCATGAAAATTCGCTAAATGGCAAGTCCCGAATCATACGTATTTTAATATAAGTATTTAAAGAGGGCGATGAAATTATTATTTTGTTTGGCACGGCGCACCTAGTCTACTTAAAGGTTTTTGCACTAATTTGCGAGGGCCATAATTATTTACAATGTTTAGAACGGCGCACCCTAATTCTAATTAAAGGGGGGTGGGGGTAATGAATTAATACTAAACATAATTGAAATTCGAGCAATTAATTAAAGACCTACGTGGAGAAGGATTACTTACTCTATGCGAAGAAACCTGCGGCCCATCAAAAGAGGGAAAAACCTAGATTGCATTTAAAGGGATGGTCCAGCTTGGGCCTTATATTAAGCCCAAATTCGGATCTGGAAAATGGTTAGAACTGGGCCAGCGCTTAGCCCAATTTTTGGGGCTCCAACGTGTTCATGCTCAAACCATAAGGCAAACATAAGTTGACACCAATAGATAACATGAACCTGATTAAGGGGTCAAATTTTGATTTGCATTCTTTGGCATCGATTTAACTGAGATCCTAGTCACATTTGATTACACGAGTCTAAAAATTAAAGAGATGAGCCATTGGGCTCAAACAATAGGCCCAAACCAGTGAGGCAGGCCATCTACATCTGCCAAACCAGTTCAGAGTCCAAAGTTTAAACAAACCCAACCTCGCAAGAAGTGAAAGTGCAAATCCTGGGCTCGATATCGAGCCTTCACCAGAACAGATGACCTTTTTACCTTAGGCCTAGTACTTCAACAACACATTCAACTAAATTGAAAAATGAATCTAAATATTTTTACAAACTTAGCACATCCTCAGAATTTCAGACATCCTAATAAACTTAAACTTAACATGATATTCTAAATTTTTAACTTAAACTAATATTCAAAGGAAGAACACATTAGCAAACTTTGAACACACTCAATCATGGATTGCTACAATTACTTATACTAAAGCTAACATTACCTAAATAAAATCTAAATATGTATTGGTCTCACCAGTCCACAATTAGTTACAGCATGAAAATTTAATTGATCAATAAGAGCTAATTGGACTACATTGAATCATAAAGGCATGAGAAATCAACATAGTCTTTATTTTCATTCCCAAGTTGGAGCTACATCATGACAGGTACAGAACATATACCTGGAATTCGACAGTAAAAAGAAGTGAGGAAGCAGTATCCAACAGCAACAATCAAAAGCAGTAAACAGCAACTTAGGACAGCCCAGATTCAAAACCAAAACCAACCAACTTCAACCCCAAAATCAATGGAACAGTGGACTTCCAGGAAAGAGACCAACTTTTAAAGCAGTAAAGATGAAACTGCACTGTAATGATGTCAAACCAAAGCCCCAAACAGCAATATCTTATACAGACTTTAAACCAAATTTGAAGACCAATTCTAAATCTTTCTCGCTCAGGTGAGTTGAAATTATTTCAGAGGTCTTCAAATAATTCTTAATCACTGAAAACTTCAATCGAATAGTAGAATGGTCTTCCTATGTGTATATATCTGTGTCTATATTAGTGTATATTTCAGTGTGTTTCCTCTCTTCTCACTTAATGCTCTCAATGTTCTCAACTGAAATCTCTATCTCTTTTTCTCTCCCTTAATCTCTCTTAATGTGTGTTTTTTTTTCTAGCTCCCCAAAAAATTCTCCCCTCCTCCATGTTCACCCCCGTATTTATATTCAAATTTTAAACCCCTTTCCAGCTCTTAAAAGCATTTTTCAATTAAGAAAGTGTTTTTCTCCCCATGTTATTCTTTGAACTTCCCACTACTGAATGGCAGCTCCACTATTGATCCCTTTTCCCCTTATTTTAATCCATTGGTATGGGCACGCCTAGTATTCTAATCAATTCTCCTTAACCTTTGTTCATTAATCATTAACCCCCATATTATTTCCTCACTTCCAACCTTAAAGGTGTTTTACAAGCTGTCATTTCCACTAATGGGTCCCATTTTCATTAAACTAAACCTACTGACTTAATGTCTTTAATTCAGCAGTGCTCATTAACTAGTAACCAAATCCTAATTTTCATGGGAGGTGGGATGAAACACACTCGAATATTTTCAGATTTAAACAAGCAAACTTAAATGATTGATTTTTAACTATAACTAAATTATATTGTCTGGTTAACACAGTGAATTGTTCAAATAGAAGAATCAGACATAAGGGTCTGAATGAAGCTATTTCTATAGTATATATAAATTGAATACAAACAACCAAGGTTCAGAAGAAAATAGGTAGAAGAAGAGCACAACAAAGAAGAAAAAAAGAAAAAAATGAAACAAAATAAATAAAACAAAGAGAATGAAGCGGAAATACCTAGAATCGGACCATTAGAAGATTGAGCTTGATTCTTCATTGACTCTTTCAATTTTTCAGGTATAGAGAGACTTTAACCGTGTGTTCTTGACTGAAAACACACGACTAAAGTCCATCTCAAACTCGAAATCAACGAATCCTAGCCAAATCTAATTTTTTCATTATTCGATCTAAAATTCGAGAAACCCTAGGATAATTCGAGGGAAATGGTCTGAGGGGTTAGGATGGGGAGGTTGAGGGGAAGAGGTGGTGTAATTTTGGGGTTGTTTGGACCATCAGAACCGCCGTAAGGCGATTTCCGGTGGACAGAGTAGGGTGGTGGAAGGCGGCGTTACAAATGTCTCTGAAGAGACGAGAGAGGAGGGGGGGTTTGAGGGGGCGGGGTCTCTTTGGAGGAATATATACGGGATGGGTGAACGAATCTAGGCCGTTAGATCAATTAAGATCAACGGCCTGGATTATTTAACTAAATGAGACGATGTCGTTTCGACGCCTTTGAGACCGGGTTTGGTCTCTAATGGAACGGGTCGGGGCTGGACACGGGTTAGGGCGAAAGATTTTGATCGTTCGATCAAATAGATTCAACGGCTTGGATGGAGACGCTTGAAACAACGTCGTTTGGTTGGTACTGGAGACGAGCTGGACTGAGGCGGGTCTGGGCCGGTTTTGGTATGGATTTGGCCGGGTTTGGGGTGAATTTCATTTAGGCTTTGAATTTTTGGCCCAAATCCGGATCCTTTTGTTTTCACTTTTTTTTTCTTTCTAAAATTCTAATTAGAATAAAATACAAACCTAAATTAATCCTTGTCCAAATTATCTCAAAAATACTGATTAACTCTAAATAGTAATTTTCACAAAATAACTAAATACTAATTTTAAAAGAAAATGACACAATTTGACATTTAAACACTAAAATGCGAAGTATGTTACTTTTGTGATTTCTTTTCATTTTTGTAAAACAAACTCTTGCTTAATGAACCCTAATTGTAAAATTAAATCCTAAAAATGCAAATGTAACTTGTTTTTTGTATTTTTCATTAATTTGCTCAAATAAACGTGCACACACAAATTCAAACAATAACAAAAATATCACGAAAATTCACAAAAATTGCACACAATAAAAACAAATATTTTTGTTTTGATTTTAAATACTAATTTTAAAAAAAAATGACACAATTTGACATTTAAACACTAAAATGCGAAGTATGTTACTTTTGTGATTTCTTTTCATTTTTGTAAAACAAACTCTTGCTTAATGAACCCTAATTGTAAAATTAAATCCTAAAAATGCAAATGTAACTTGTTTTTTATATTTTTCATTAATTTGCTCAAATAAACGTGCACACACAAATTCAAACAATAACAAAAATATCACGAAAATTCACAAAAATTCCACACAATAAAAACAAATATTTTTGTTTTGATTTTTTTGGGAGTAATTCCCGTAAGGCAAAATCACGTGCTCACACCCGGGACCTCAACCAAAAGCACCAACATGTCTTAAAACATTATCCAAACTTGTTCCAATCATCACCACACATCAAACAACACTAAAATCATCAATTCTCATCGGATTCAAGCCTAAATTCTTTAAAACTTCCGAAACACGCATTCGATCAAAAACCCAACCAAACGACGTCCGAATGACCTGAAATTTTGCACACACATAAAAAATCACATATCGAAGCTATAGCAACTCTCGGAATTCCATTCCGACCCTCAGATCAAAATCTCACCTATCAACCGGAATTCGCCAAAATACTAACTTCGCCAATTCAAGCCTAATTCTACACCGGACCTCCAAAATCAATTTCGATTGCACTCCTAAGTCACAAATCACCTCCCGAAGCTAACTGAATCATCGGAGATCACATCCGAGCCCTATAACTCATAAGTCAACGTCCGGTTGACTTTTCCAACTTAAGCCTTCCTTAAAGAGACTAAGTGTCTCCTTTCTTATCAAAACCAATCCAAATCAACTCTCACACACCACATACCGATAACGA